>JACJUY010001564.1:28516-119188 GCA_014220935.1 Platorchestia sp. MABIK
AGATCAAAGTTCAAGAAGAAAGTAGTAGGTGTTGAAAAAACAAGACAGCAGTGAACCGAAAAAAGATGGTCCGTAACAGAACAAAAACCTATTCTATTCCAATAAAAAGGAAGCCTACCTAACCCTTAGCTCGGGCCCTCACATAGTCCCCCTGGGAGCGCTAATTCCCATAGATACAACAGTTGTATCCCCCTGAGGGGAAATAAATTGTTTAAATTGAAACGGGATATAAGTTGAAGAAAAACAAGAGGTGCTGAAAAAAGATAATCACTTTTTAATCAGTCATCCGATAAAAGATGATCCGAAATAAAAACCAAGTTTCACTTCCATAGTAACATGAGAAAGGCCAGCCTAAACTTCATATCGGAACCTCACATCTTCCGTTTGAGAGCACTGATTCCCACAAATACAGTAGCAGTATCCCCGTGAGGAGACACGGTTCAAGGTGAACAAAATGGTCAAAGAAAGCACCAAGTACAATTTTTTTAGATAAATTATAGGTTGCACAACTCCTGGAGAAAACTCGAAAAATAGTCAAATGATAAGAAATTTTGGGCTCTCAAAGTTGTTTCAAAATAACAATGCGTCCAAGTTTAAAACTTTTATTACCAAAATTTTGTATGAAATGATAGGTAGAGGAGATCTCTAAAAACCTGTCAACACAAGAGAGTTCTGTGAGAATTACTAAATTCAAGATCGAAAACCCGATATCACAAAGTTTTTCCTGTATTGGTAGCTCCTCAGTAATCCAAGGAACAGAATTTTTAGACATGTACACTGGTAAAGAACAGGAACAACACTTGTTTTGATCAACGGGGTAAGCAAATTTAGATAACACTGTCAAAAGAACGGGAAGCCTTGTTACACTTCATTACTCATTTCTGCAACAAAGTGCAACACTGGATCTTATGAAAATATACGGCATCATTGAACTTACGGAATCAAGCCATTTTCAGAAAAATATGGTGGTCATTACTTAGCAGGATGTGATGCCTGTCACTGAAAGTTGTGAATATTTAAAAAAAACATCAAAAAACGCAAAAAAGAGGGAATATGCGTGATGCCTCAACTTTAGGCCGCCGAGCAAAAAGTAACGAGAGCCCCTCACGACCTAAACTGAAGAACGGGTACGGGTAAAAACTGTCATAAATTGCGGAGTAATATGGTAATGCTGAGGGATGCCATGCTTTAGTGGAGATCTAAGACTTTTTTTAATGGGGGCTGAATTTCGGGTCTTTCAAAGAGAAAACGGCAACGAAGTAGATGGCGGAAGATGGTGGTAGCAAATGGCTCATTTCGAAAAGGCTAATTTTACTGGCTAACTTATTTCAGTGCTGTAGAACTTGGGAAAACATTTTTAATTTTGTTGCTTGAGAATTAAAGATGTGTAACAGAACTTGGATGAGAGGCAAGGTCGATTGTTTTGCACGAGTGAAAACTTTAGTTAAAGTCATTCATTTAAATGCTGTATCATCTAATGCACTACTCTTAATGTTCACATCTGTACAGTTTTGTTGCGCTGTAAGATTATTCATGATTAGTTCTCTAACAAGAAATTCATACATGTATTTGTCGAAAAAAATCTATAACTATAAAAGTTTCATCATTCTCTCTACATTTTTCTGGGATAAAATTAAATCCTCTAACCAGATTTCAAAGCGAAGTTAAAGACTAAGAACTCTGTGGCGCAAATGCAAAAAACAAATCAATTAATTAGGAAAAATGTGAATGATATTGTTTTAAATTTATTTTTGAAAGTTTTGTCAGAAGCTCCGCGTTGAGCAGGGCAGGGTATCTACGCTGGGACGAAGATGCTTGGAATTGGAAAAAAATTTGCAATTTAGCTTTCACTTTCCCGGCAATGAGGAGACGATGCTACGCAGAATTGAGAATTTCATCAAAAATTTTCTCACTCGTGTTTAGAATACATACTCTCTAGGTTTTGAGATGTAGCACGAAAAGTTTCCGTAAATAAATTACGGCCCACTTCAACTATAAAGCACTAGTAAACTTTTATTTTGCTCAAATGGTCGCCCCATGTTCTGAGTGATGATTATCAACTTATAAAATATTCGCCTAGTGTGTAAAGAACTCATAATGATAAGAGTCTCCTAATTAGTGATATTATAACGATTGTGGGTCTCTAGATCAGGGATAATAAAAATGATTGCGAGTCTCCAGGTCAGTGATAGAATGATGACGATGAGACTCCAGATCTGTGACAAGAATAATGATTTTGAGTTTTCAGATCAGTAATAATAATGATAGTAAGTCTCTAAATCATTGGACAACTATTCATTACAGCAAGTACTCCTTGAGTTAACATAACCAACTCTAATTTAGGATTTGTATCTAAAATAATATCATTGATTGTCTAAATTAATATCAGAGTAAACCATTTATCAAACATAACCTGTCTAAATTAATATCAAAGTAAACCATTTATCAAACAAAACCTGTCTAAATTAATATCAAAGTAAACCATTTATCAAACATAACCTGTCTAAATTAATATCAAAGTAAACCATTTATCAAACAAAACCTGTCTAAATTAATATAAAAGTAAACCATTTATCAAACATAACCTGTTGAGATCCAACCAAAATGGGCAGTCAACTATGAATCTGGGTATAAAAACTTAGGAAATAAATTTACAAAGTGTTGAAAAATAACAACAAAGCAATCTAAAATATTCAGAAATCAACATTTCCATGCTGGCTTTCGTTCTTTAGGAATTGACTGGGTCGTTCTCACCGCCTCCGTAATTCATTCATTTTTTCCTTCAAGTAGTTAGTAAATATTTTTATCCCGTGAATTACAGCACATGCCTTCGACGACGCTTTTCTTGATATTTACGTTTAGAGAGTAATTTAACGGGCGATTCTTATGAGGGTTTCCAGAATTTTGATGTCAAGTAATGAAAAGATTTAGCTCAAAACTCATGAGTATGGCAGTACACAGGAGTTGACATCGCCTCATGCATGCATGGTTTTAAGATCAGGAATACAAGCAGGTTTTCAAAATTTAATTTGAGAAAAATCATAACTTCACACCATTATAGTTATAGAACACCGGTTCAAAAAAAATAATTAAATACAGAGCAGAAAAGTTTGAGGTTCACTACGATCTGCAATGGGCAATTATCATTTGATATCAGTGCTAGCATTACAAATCAGAAGCAGATAGAAAGTCAATCTACTTCGTTTAGAAATTCGCAGCTTGATGATCGTGAAATGACATGGACATTTTTTCAGGACTGAGCGTCCCGGAAGGCGGTCGTTAATTAGAAGAGTTGAGAAGGAAGGCCTGAGGGGAAAGACCGATGGACCCTCCAGCACAATTCACAAAAATCAATGCCGAGGAAGAAGAGAGTTTAGAGACTGAAAGATTCGTCAGCAACACAATTCGAGTTAACAAAAATACAACCCCACACCAAATTTGTCCAGCGAAGAAGTGAGCTTTGCGGAGCATACGGTTCAAGTCCGGGTCTAGCTCTGCAGTAGAGCTGAAGGTGCTTAGCACTGGTTGCGGAATTTAATACGCAAATGAACAGAATTGTATGAAGAATTTTCTATAATACGGGATTCAATTTAGACCACACGGCAGACCTGCAGTAGTTTCGGGAATCATCGTAGAGAGCAGCTCTGTCTCGCAGCTGAGTGAACCAGCTCGTTAGTTGCGGACTCTCATCTACCTAAGCTAAACGGGTCCTCTAACATGTGTTACTATAGCTTCAAGTTTAAACTAGATTTCTTATTGAAGCCATAAAATCAATCAATTACCGAACACTGCACCACAGAAAAAAGCGATTCTGAACTAGAATCAAACATGGCATTAATTCTTCAATTCAAGTAAATAAGAGTTATAACTTGAGCGAGTTAGAGTCAATTACTTAAAAAAAGAGTCTGATGCACTGATAACAAGGGTTGCGTGATTATGGAATACTACACTTTGCGGTACAATTCACATAAAATTGTATTTTGTTTAGAGAGTCGATCTGACCTGCTATTCGGAACATGAAAGTTGCACGTGCTCACAAAATTCAAATGTTTGAATAATTTGAAAGAGGATTAGAACAACTGTCACTCGAGCACGCATCAAACACACAGAATATTGGACACAATTTGTGTAGGGACATAGCCGTAGGGGACGAATTGCACAGTACTAGGCCAGCACGCTTAAAAATTGTACATAAATATTTACAAAACTGTAGCAGGTGTTGCGACAGCAGGGTAAATTTAAACCCAGTGCAGTAGACTTAAACTTTGTTTAGCAGCAGCACACATGACTGTAACATTGTACAGCAGCAGCAGCGCACATGACTGTAACGTTGTGCAGCAGCAGCACACATGACTGTAACGTTGTGCAGCAGCAGCACACATGACTAACGTTGTGCAGCGGCAGCGCACATGACTGTAACGTTATGCAGCAGCAGCACACATGACTGTAACGTTGTGCAGCAGCAGCGCACATGACTGTAACGTTGTGCAGCAGCAGCGCACATGACTGTAACGTTGTGCAGCAGCAGCCCACATGACTGTAACGTTGTGCAGCAGCAGCGCACATGACTGTAACGTTGTGCAGCAGCAGCGCACATGACTGTAACGTTGTGCAGCAGCAGCGCACATGACTGTAACGTTGTGCAGCGGCAGCGCACATGACTGTAACGTAACGTTGTGCAGCGGCAGCGCACATGACTGTAACGTTGTGCAGCGGCAGCGCACATGACTGTAACGTTGTGCAGCGGCAGCGCACATGACTGTAACGTTGTGCAGCAGCAGCAGCACACATGACTGTAACGTTGTGCAGCAGCAGCAGCACCCAAGACTGTAACATTGTGCAGCAGCAGCACACAAGACTGTAACATTCTGCAGCAGCAGCAGCACACAAGACTGTCACATTGTGCAGCAGCACACATGACTGTAACGTTGTGCAGCAGCAGCAGCACACATGACTGTAAAGTTGTGCAGCAGCAGCAGCACACAAGACTGTAACATTGTGCAGCAGCAGCACACAAGACTGTAACGTTGTGCAGCAGCACACAAGACTGTAACATTGTGTAGCAGCAGCACACATGACTGTAAAGTTGTGCAGCAGCAGCAGCACACACGACTGTAACATTGTGCAGTAGCACACAAGACTGTAACGTTGTGTAGCAGCAGCACACAAGACTGTAACGTTGTGTAGCAGCAGCACACAAGACTGTAACATTGTGCAGCAGCACACAAGACTGTAACGTTGTGTAGCAGCAGCACACAAGACTGTAGCATTGTGTAGCAGCACACATGACTGTAAAGTTGTGTAGCAGCAGCACATAAGACTGTAACCTTGTGCAGCAGCACACATGACTGTAACATTGTGTAGCAGCAGCAGCAGCACACAAGACTGTAACGTTGTGTTAGACTCGTATCGACCAGCAGCAGCTGATGTCAGGAGCAGGGTTGCGCTTGGTGTCTGGTGCAGCAGAGACATGAATTTCACGAGCTTTTCGCGCTCAAGGAAATCAATGCTGTATTCAACTGCAGCGCATCTGAATATTTCAGTTCGCTAACTCCCAAAATTAAAGCAGCACCAGTATTTAGACATAGTTTGAATATTCACGGGAACATTCAAGCTCACCAGAACTAAAGGAAGAAAAAATGGCACGCGATGAAACTTTCTTTCCATAGCCGCATTTCTCACGAAGATATCTCAAGGCGCAAGCACAGCACACGCTGCGGCTGCAGTCGTCTGGAGGGCATCTGCCAACAATGAAGCCGGCGGGGAGCATGAATACTAAAGAAATATTTTCCTACTTACGCAGCTCTTCAGTGAATTTGTAAACAATTTTGGACTCTGATATGAAATGAACGGTATTGTATTGTAAATTTTCAAAAATTAAAATAAAATAGAATAAAAAGTAATCGTTCCAAAATCGAAAAGCGCAGCGTGCCTTTTTTTCATGCTAAATTTGCATGAATGGCTGGCTCGAACATGAATAAATTTACACATTTCTCATAAATTTCGTTACCGTTTACACGTACTTTATATCTGTTGCGTAAGCCCACCGAAGGGAAGTAAAGAAATACAATTAGTGTCTCACTCACAATGATACGTTAGACAAGCGCGAGTGATGTTGACACTGAGGTGCGTCTCATACATGTGCATTATTAAGACATTGCTCTAAGTGCACGTCAAGATTAATACAGTGAATAAGTAACATAAATTATACCTAACTAATGAAAACGACGATAATTCAATACTCTAACTAGACACGCTACTACTTTGCTATCTTTCCCTCTCAGAGTCATATGAAGCGTAGCCAGGAAGCGACCCCTATAGCAGGTCACTTGAGCTGAATACTGAGTGGCAACTGTGGTGTTCTTCACACCCTGCATCACGTTAGGAAGACTACTGCTCGTCTTGCTTCATATTGTGTTAGTTAGTAAAATAGCAACACGTTGAGTTCCAATCTTGGGTGCAGAAGACCCCTCATCGACTAAGCCCCGTTGTTCTTGGGGCTGGTGATATATTCATCAGCGTTTATCGTATCAGAACTTAGAAACACTCAAATTGAAACTCCCGGTGCCTTTGAACATCAATGGTGAAACACATTGACGTTGAATTACCCAAAAATCGAAAATGCTGAAGCCAATACATTGAAAACACGGAGAGAGCAAGGTAACCACAACCTCACTTCGCGACTACCTGCACAGCACTGGCCGCCCCTCACTGGAGTTCTTCTTGTTTGTGATGAAAATTATTAGATTTTCATTTTTAACGTTACTGTCTTACAACGAAGAGTTAAATGATCAGCGTCCCCATGTTAAAAAGAAGAAGATGCCACTGAGGGAGAATTTCGGTATTCATCGAAATGCTGCACTTCAACCCCGCGGACTAAACGCCGTGAAACTCATCAGGAATGCAAGTCTTTTCGAGAGCGATATTGCCACATGCAAACAGTGGTTACGCCTAGGCTCTAGCTAAACAAACTGTCAATATTTCGAAGAGGCGCTCAGTAAAAGCGACAAATCTGGCAAAATCCCAAGGCTAAGAGAGGAAGGCAAGCAGCGATCGATATGTGCTCGTCAAAGGTGCAGACCGTGGCCGTTTGAGTCTAGTTTGCTATCCGAAAAATTTACGCTTTAGGTCAACTCAAATTTATGGAGAGCATTTGAAATTCATGTAGTTTTTACTAGTTTCTAAAGGATTCTTGACAGAGGATGAGCTACTGTTCTTGGAAATGACAGAGTCCACAGAATCCGCATTTAATTTCTTGATGGTGAGTTCAAGATCAATTCAAATACATGAATTACAATTTTGATTTGAACTGAATTCAGTAATACAATGGAGTCAAGATGAACTCAAATGTATAGATATACCATGAACAATATCTTAATTTATTAGTGTAACATGATACCTCAACAACCACCCGAAATGCGTGGAGAAATTTTGAGTTGAATTCATTTTTAAGTAAGTTTGAGGACATCTCATATGGAGAGAGCCTTCGGATTGAATTTAGCTATATTATACTTTAAAGCACAGGTTACATATACACATATACTCAGTGATCATTCAGACAGAGTACAAGCGTTGCACCAGAACAACAAATAGCACGCACATGACAACCTAAAGGCGAAATACACAATACTGTGTTGTCCCTCGAAGTGACACATAATCTGCTTTAATCTTCTTGGCATTCTCTAATAATATATTCCTTTAGATATCCGACTATCGTTTAATTGAAAACAAAAGAATGAGAAGCGGGATCAAGTTAACGCGACCGGGGAAGGAATAAATTGAAAAGAGTGCTATTTATAGACCGCCATCAGCAGGGGCTCCGTGACCTCTGCCTTTCAGACCAGCGTCTAGAAGAATACATGGAACGAACCAAACAATGTAAGCAACGTACTTTTGAAACAATGTAAATCTTATGATTCAAATCCTCTCCTAAATGTCGAAGATTTCACCTTAGTTTTCACCACAGAAACATTTCCCCTATGGAGACGAGTTTAGGTAGCACACGTTGTGTTCATTTTAGAGAAACACACCACCTGTGAAAATACGTGAATACCTTTCATTGTACATATATAAAAGTGGTGAACAGACTAAACATATTTACATTTTGAAGAGAAGCATCAATACAAAGCCCTTTACTCATACATAAGCGGGGAAGTTGGTATCGAAAATGAAGTACCGTCCTAGCTTGTCTGGACGTTAAAATATAAAGAAACAATGTAGCGAATCAACCTATATTGTTGAAGATTCGGTTTATCACTAAAACTAACGCAACATTGAAAATAACAATAAATTTTGAGAATTAAATTTGCACTAAATTGAAGTACATTATTACCGATACGAAAAATTTTAACATCCACATCGAGCATGTGCGAGAAAAACCACAAAAACCCCAAGGCGGTTAAGCATAAAACACGACAATAATAACAAAAACCAACAGTTAAAGAACGTTATTAATTCACTTCGGCTACATTACCAATTAGACAAAATGAAAGTAATACAGATGAGTGAAAGTTGGTGTATAACATGCTATATCTTTTTCATTGCTGGTAACGGGAAAGTTATGCTGCTACAGGAATAATTTTAGTTATGGTCGTAAAAACTTTCGTTTTGCATTTTTCCAGAAATACTAACACATTAGAGTCATAAGGCTCCATGAATACTACGTCAGAATTTTCCTAATATTACCAGGGAAATAGTCTCCGAATTTTGAGATCTCATGAGAATAAAAATGAATTCGAACCGTACAACAGAGAAGTAAAAAACCTATTTCATCACCTCGGCCAGCTGTGAAACACCACTGAATAATTTATCAACATGGCATGAGCATTTTAAGCACTGTAATATAACACATCACAATTAAGAAGAATAGTCAAAACAATGCAGGATTTGAATAAAAAAGATTTCTCCTTGTGAGTAAAATACAGTTTTGCTTGATATATGAATTGAAAGCAATCAAATAGATAAGAATAAATTTATCGAACATATCCCATCATCAATCGATGAAGAGATCAATGTGAAAAGATTAAAAAGTAGATTTGTAATCAAAAATTATGTACAACTGGGACCCTTAATTATTGTGTTCATGTATAGCTTCAAATTTTGAAGTTCATTTTAGTTATTTCAACTAAGTGAATTTTTAAGGGCCACTGTTTCTCCAAGAACAATAATGGATGATTTACCCTGGGATCAACGTCTAACGTTTTTGAAACTATAACGAATGAGTTTTTCACACATAAAAATTGTTCACAATGTAAGCAGTCACAAGAGTTAAACTCCATCACTCGTTATCAGTAGATATGTTTTACCATGCATAGAGTAAAAGAAATAAAATCGATACCGTGCCCATCCGAAAGTGGCAAAAGAGAAGAAGATCAATATCCCAGACCAGATGTTAATTTGTAAACCAGCATTCACTCCAGCAGACAGATGCAGACTCACTCAGCATGAAGCGAACCAGGATAATCCTTGCGCAAAAGACTTCCTTTTTTTTCTGAGCAGTTAGTGACAGAACTCTCTCCCGAAGATGGAACTTTTGCTTTGTTCCTGGCAAATGTCAGCTGGGTTGGAACGTTTCCCTTCTTCTTGGAAGTATTGGATCTTGCAGAAGGCTTTGAAAACTTACATTGAAGTTGAGTTGATGTTGAACTCGCATTATCTAGGACTTTATCGGAACGTGGATTATTTCCAGTAGAAGATACTGATTTTTTCACTGGATTCTTGATAAGAAATGAACTATTTTTCTTGTCGACAACAGAGTCGTTGGCTTCAAGCATTTGATTTTTTATCTTTGCATTCCGCTTCTTTCCTAGACGAGAAATGGTTGTCTCGGGCTCTGGCTTGGATGGATCACTCTGGCGTTTCAGCTTCAGTGACGTTCCTGGCAACTGAGACACGAACGACGGCACTACTATTTTAGAGAATCGCAACGACCTGCGACTGTCTTTTGCAGCTCGAGCATTATTCGGATCCTTGTCTCGGGTCAAATCGAAGCTCACAGTATTTCTTTTCTCAACACTGGCAGAACAAGAACTCGCTAGGTACTCTACATTTTCAAGATTCTCAGATGAATCATTAACCGAATCATAATCATGATCTTCTTTTTCCATACTACCTCTATCATTTGTTTCATTTTCATGACATTCTTGATTTTCATCAATTTGAGCGTTTCTTTGACCTTCATCGTAAATTTGTTTTATAGTAGCCTCTAATTCTCCAACAACTGCCTCCAACTCTTCTAAATCTTCGTGAGTGTGACTTGAAACTATTTGGTTGCTGAAAATCTTGCCATTTATGTAACTGACACTGGCAGGTTTTATAATAGAGAGAGTTGGTTCATTTTCAAGGTCACCGAAATCGCTCTCATCTCCATCGCAACCTCCGATGTTGTCATCCACACCAACACGATGCTCTGAGGATGCAGCAGAAGATGACATATCCACAGAAGAATACGAAGGTAAACTTGACAATGAGTTTAGATAAGACAGAGAAGTTGGCAGGCCTGTAATGTTGACTGTCAGCGGCAAAGAAGTAGGGGAATTTGATAAACAAAATGATGGAATTTCTGGAGTCATTGATAGATTATGGTTTAGTTCGAACATTCCAGGCACAGACCTCACTAGATTCATGGATGATGGCCTGTTTCTATTACCATCGAAAGTTGACGTGAAGAGGCTATCGGATTGCGACATGTATTTTGCCAGATCATTCGCTGTTGATGTATCAGGAGCAGAACCAGAAATTTCCGAAGCATCATCTGAGTTGACAGTGTTTTGACCAGGGTCGTCGGTGCATTTCGCATTGACTGATTCACTATGTGGCACAGAGACAATCGCCTTTTTTTCTCCATGGGAAAGTAGATTTTTTTCTTCCAGACTACGAATCGACGATCGATCAATAGAAGGGCTACTTTGAAGAGACGACGAAGATGAACTTTTAGAAACAAAAAACGTACAACAATCAGTAAAATTTATCATAGAGCACAATCCTCATGATGAGCTGAAAGTTTTCAAGCAAATAATTGTAGCAGTAGCAACGCACAAAACATATCCCTATGATAACATTCTGAGAAGAGTGTTAGGTTATTTAGAATGCTGGAAATTAAAATGTTATTTGTGAGGCCAGGAGAATCAAAGAGCCCATTTGAAACCTCATTATTAATCAGAAGCAGCAAAAGTTAACCCGTTAAAAGTTACGTTTGCATCCGCAAAACGAACATAGAATAAGCGAGTTCCACACCTTTCTGTAGTTTTTAAGCTATCATGACTCATTGCATGTGGCTAAAGTAATCAATATCTGAACCATTTTCTTTCACTGCAGAAGAAAACTTCACAGAAAACAGAATTTCCTTCGGTGACTCATAGTTCTTTACTATTACAACATCATGACAACCCGAATGTATTCATTTGAGATATTTTTTCTAAAAAATGTTAAACTCAACTCTATAGCTACCCATTTTCAAGAAATAAGCTAGCGACTAATAACGCAATTAAGGTCAAATCGAAGCAGCTAACATATCTTGAATGACTTAACTGTAACTAAGAGAGGCCAGCATCATATTGTGCAAACACGCTGTAAAAAAGCCAAGCAAATCTAGCTACTGTTAAAAATTAAGCCCAGCAACATAGCCAGCAGTGATATAAGAACAAGTCAAGTCGCTATGGATTGGATGGTAAAGTGAAAGACGTACAGAAAATCAAATGCAAAACTTCAGTGAAACTGGAACATCAAAAGCCAAACCACACTGACACAAATGCAACAGGTGCAAAAAATTTGTCATTTTGTAACACAGAAATATTTTCCCGAGCTTGTACTGAATTCATTGTGCACTTTTCAAAATCAACAGAGCAAACTTTCTCGGTGAAATTAACAAAATTTGCTGTAGTATTGTTCAACACATTTCAGGGAAGACCTGGATACAAAAGAAACGGGCAGCTGAAAATCCCACCCACTAGTTTGTGTAATTGCAGATGTTATCATATATAATCTTTATGGAAGAAAAGTAAAAAGTCGCTCTCAGCGCACGGTAGAATAATCATTCGCACGAGCGAACTCACCTGTCGTCGTGCATGTACTGCTGAACTTTGCTCATGCTCTCCTGGACTTGTCTGATGCCTTCCTTGAAGCGCTGGTTAATTTTGTGCGCGTAGAGCGACGCGCCGCCCTCGCTGAGGTAGCCGTCCAGGTCGCACTGCATCGGCACGTCGCCTCCGCCCTTCCCATGTATGGGGCGCAGCACATCTCCGTCCGAGAGGTAACCTGTGGGAGTCATCATTCATAGACTCAACTTTTAATAATTAATGAGAAATTTAACGTTAGTCAAGCTTAGCGGTGTAATGTCATGACGAAAACACCTTTACGGCAGGTTACATTATTCCTTTGCACGTACATCCTCAATCTCTATGCCCGAGGCGTCTGAAGTATCCTGTAATAAAATCTAAGTTGCAAATAGAACACCAGATTGCAATACGAGGCACAGGACACTAACATTGATTCCGACATAACTAATAATCGAACAAAATTGAAAACAGTTACGCTGACCGCTTTCTTGTCAAGAAATTTCAAATTTCCGATATTCGACGCCATACAAGTTCCGGTAAGTTAGATGTTAGCCGTTTCTCACCATTGGCGATATCGATGGCCTCGAGGTCGCTGTAGTTAGCAGGCATGCGGGGCGCCTGGCGCACCATCACCAGCGAGGCGTGAGGGCTGGTGTGCAGCTGCTGCTGCTGCTGCAGGGGTGACTGTGGGGACTGCAGCCCAATTTGTGCACGCCGGGGGTGGTGAGGAGACATGCGCATCCCCTTCTGAGGCACTGTGTTGTTGGACTCTTGCAGCCCTGTCAAGTATGGTAGATTGTAATAGTAATTCTTTTTTGAAATATCTCGATAAAGTTGCTGCAACATGCCCATAGTTACGTAAACATGTTAGGTAAAGTAAAAGTCAACATTTTTGAATAAGTATCTGATGCAAAGTTGCACAATGTACGTAAACTATCCAAGTCAAAGGGGTTGGTGGATGAATGCAAATATGTATTTGTAACATTGCTTTCAACTACGGGTCTCAGGATACACCAATTCCCTGGCAGCTCAATCGTATTTCCCCACATATCTTTTGGTTGTGAGTTTTCAATGAATTATTAAATCCTCAACGGTACTTTATTTGAATGAAAGGCATGTCACTTTAAAAAAATTGAAAAACAAATAAAGGATGGCTAAAAAAATTATACTGTAGAAAATTTTGAAAGGAAATTGTACTAGAAACAGGAATAATACAAAAGAGAGCAGAAAGTATGACCATTGACATAAAGCATCAAAGTTTTCGATCATGAGTGGTACAATTAATATAATAGAATTTGTACCTCCATTTTCGACCAAGTTTTTTTGTAGGTCCGAATTTTTATTTGTATTAGCTATACAAATATTAAAATTGCTAGATTCAGTCCAACACGTCCACGTTGCTATTCACATAGCATCGAATGACATGTTACAAGAATTGAGGGCAAGAACGGCAGGTGGTAGCCGTGTGCGAGACTGACCCATTTTGTAGTGGCTGTGGAGGCTGGCGATGCCCCGCATGTACTGCGCAGGGCGCATCAGGGGCTGCATCGGCTTGATGCTGCTCAGTACGGCGGAGTCGTCTCCGTCCTCCACCTCAAACACTTCCACGTCTCTCTGAAGAACAAAAATTAAAAATGATATCTCTCAGAAGAATGAAAAACAGAAATTGTTATCGTTTTTGAATCAATCTTAAATTTCTCATTAATGACAAATCAATTTTGGAATTATGTTGCCTTGAACACCTGTTCATTTCTTGTTGCCTGGAGAATAGTATTTTACTGCGCTTTTCAAAAATGTGACATGTTTTTTTAAAAAAAATTCATTATGGGGCATTTCTTGTGTCTGAACTAAAAATCACTATTCGATTTTACGAGCCCCGTCCATGTGTTGTACGCGCACACTATCCGAGTTCACTAGGACGTTTCAAGAAAACATAAATTACGAGAGGTGAGTAATAGCAAGGAAAACAACTTTTAAAACGGTTGAGAGCTAGAGAATTAGTGAACAACCACTTCATTCATCAATGCAAAAAATAATTCCTATGTCGAATATATTTCTGCAAACTTTCAACGTTAATTGAACATTACTCATTCAGAAGATACTAAGCAACATTTTAACATTTTCACATAACATCTATGAGTCTAGAACTAAAGATGTAGTAGTAAACTTACATGTTTATTGATTATCTTGACGTCTAGGTCATCCTCTGAACTAGTGGGTCTATAAATAACGGAAGATCCAGATGAATTAGAGTTGGTCGAATGGCAGCTATTTTGGGATGCTTCACTCAACGTCGACGCTGATTCGCTTGCTGTAACTTGGTTCCCATTACCATAGCCTGGAATATTGCCATTGGCATTAGATACATTTGAACCCATGGGAGTGTTGCCGTTTGGGAGAAGAGAATGAGATTCCCTAGCGGGCATAGGACTGACCATGGCCACTGTAACAGCACTGTCACCTCGGCCAATTTGTTTTTGGCGAGTCAATGAGCCCTTCAAATCCTTTGAATCAAAAGCCTGGTGCTGCATGACTTTATCGCTATTTATGTGTGAAGACGTGTTTCGAGTTTTAGGAGGAGTAACTCCGGACGTCGGCAGTCGGCCGTTTTTTTCTTTGTGGGAGGTTTGAGCAGCATTTGGAGTAGACTTTGCTGTGCCTTTAACTGCAGCAGTCGGCTTTGGGATGCCAGTACCAGGAGCTAGAGGGCTGCCAGGAGTGGCAGCTTGAGGAATGCCAGATTGGACCATACTGGAAGAGCTTGGATAATTGGAGGAAGAAGTTTGAACACTTTTGGCAGGAGTCAAAGAAGCTACTTTAGAGATCTTCGACTGCTGCTCTTGAAGTGGCGCTAAACATTGTTCTTTGGAAGAACTATGGAGGTCAAGAGTCAATTTGGACGTATTTCTAGCGTCTCTGCCATCTTTTTCCCGCTCTCTTGAATCTTTTTCGCGCTCTCTTCTATTAGCAGATCGAGGAGATCCTCTTCCCGGGTCTCTCTCTTCGCTGCGTCTACCTGACCGCGGTGACTCTTTGCTGTCCTTGCTGCCTCTGGAAAATCTGGATCTGAAAAGAAAGACAATTAAACGATTATGAATTATTACACGCAACGAAAATATTTTTTAAAACGCTTGAGGTGTTACCAAATTTGACCGATTTTGAAGCTCAACAAATTCACTGATATTCATCACTAAAAACACAGAATTTCACAGAATTCATCACATCACAGAAAACATGTAAAAAATTTGATAGCGCTTAATATTTTCTCTTCTTTTATCTTTGGTGCCAGTTTTAATTTATCATTTTAAAAAGCATCAACATTGAGTTGCCAAGGGAGTTGCTGCAGGTTGCATCATTAGGCCTGAACATCAGGGCTCTAGACTTGTGATGCTGATCGGGCGCTGTTATTTTGACGTCTAAAGAGCGCTGGCCTGCATTGACTGGGCTCGGGCGCCGGCCTGAGACGTGTTTAGACTGCGACATGAGAAATAGGTGCACTCGTGCAGTGTCAAGTCAACGGTGGTTTAGCTTATAAGGTCACGTGCTTTGATGCAGGGCCGACTTAGAAGAGTGAACTCCTGCCTCTTGGTCCAAGCTTGAAACCAATCAGAAATTTAGCGCTCCGATTTGAGCTAAGGTTAATTAAGCAGCTAAAATGCATCATTAACATTAACTGCAGCACTATCAGCTCAGTATTACGTGGAACGTTTATGCTTTGATAATTGAATCCGAGCTAAATGTCTCGTTCAAGCATCTACTTGCAGAGAGGCAAACGGATGCTAAACAAGCAAATAAAAGTTTAACGCTCCGCTCCTTGTGCCTGTTTAGAAACGACTATGCAAATGCTCTTTCATTACAGTGAGATAATTGTTGTACTGCTAGATGAAAGATTCAGTCGTCAAATGTTATTTACACGTCATTTTGTTGCAAGCATTAATCCTTGCGTTATGACCTCATGGGCCCAAGAAAATCATCACTCACTACTGCTGAGTGATATTCTTTATTCGTTACGTGCAAGTGTAAATTTACTATGCTATGTTTTTCAACTTTTAATTTCCGAATGACAGTTAATGCTTCTCTATCGAATGTTGTGTACCGAGCTGCTTTAATTTATTCTTGACCGCTTTTTAAAAGGGTCTAGGCAGCGTACGTAATGNCAAAAAAAAAAAAAAATACGCCAATGTTGGATTGTTAATCTTCCCTCAAACCTTATGCTTCGCTGTTGCTGCTGCTGAGCCGGGCTGCTGATGTGAGTCTGGTCGCTGCTACTGCTGCTGCTCAGCGTGCTTACAGGTACACTACGCAGACACAACAAATAAATTCAGTTAGAAAGAAAAAATTACGAGATGATAACAAGATTCTGGGTAAATAGAGATTTGAAGATGAAATTAGGGATAGCTAATATTATCAGCACGTTATAATCACTAGAATAAATTAAACCTGACAACAGGAGAGAGCCAAGAAGCCCATGATAGAGTTGCTACCCAAGTTCCATGTTATGACACCAATCACGTATAAGCGCTTGAGTAGAAGTTGAACAGAAAAGTAATGGCCACACTAACAACTGTTAATCTTCACGCACATCCACCATGATGGTCGTTGTAACACGAGAAACTGGCCGTTTGACAGTTGTGTTGTGACTATATGAGCGATAGTAAGAAGTCTTGATGCTGAAATGAGTATCCTTCGAGATCGTTCAATGAATGAAAAGTAAGAGCAGAGCAATTCAATAAGACTCATCTATAATCTATCATATTAAAAATCTGAGCATCTATCATATTCAAGAAGCAAAATACAAAACATAAACAGCATATCTACAAAACGCGAAAAATTCAATCGATTTAAACTTTGCTTGTAAAACGAAATTTTGAAAATTTGCTTCGAAGAAGATACAACATGCTTCGTCGGTAGTATAGTTACCTAATTCAAGCTAAGCTGTTATAAATTCTGTTTAACCCCTATAAAACGTAGAATGTAAAGAGTAATAACATTTTTTTTTGTGATTACGATGTCAACAAGAAGCTACGAAAACGAAAAACTCATTTAGACCACATGAAAGTCTCCTAAATATCAACGAAGCAACCTAAAATTACTCTTGAAAGATTCACCAAGAACCCTCACTTACAAACCATTTTAAAAAGTTTAAAATTTTTCATAATTGTTTAGCAATCCGCACCATGATTCTCAGTTTGTATCGCTAAAACTCCCTTTCTGAAATGTCATTTTAAATTTTTCACAAAATAGATTTTAACCGTAATAATTCAGTTTTAGAACAACGCGAGTAGTGACAAGTTTGATGCGCAGCAGGATAGGAAATTAAAAATAATACTCCATTAAACGAGTGTTTCAGCTCATTCAATAACAAGCAATTCGACAAAAAAAATCAGGACTCCACAAGAGATGAAAAAACACCAATGGAACTGATCTGATACACGAGCATAGAGAATCACACAATTTGTCAAAGTATGAAAAAGGAAGAGCCAATAACACTGGCAGCGGTAGGCAGAACAGGCACAAGAAACTAGGACAGAAAATGAGATTGATAACGACTTGATCTAGGGTAGTCGATGGCAGTGTCTTGGAGGGTTCGAGTGACTTGAGAAATCGTTAAGTACTAATGCTTCTGCTTCGCAACTAAGTACCAAGGATGAAGCACAAAGCATTCGAAAAAACGGTAAGTTGGGAGGTGGTCGTGAAAAATATTATAGATTAACGATTTTGGATGGGTTCTAAAATCGATTAATGATGAAATAGCGCGTAGAATAACAGAAAACTACACCACTAATGGATGGAGCACCCTTGCGTGAGGACGCTAACGGAAAGGTTGCAACGACGTGAACTTTGAACATAGCAGAAAGAGGTCAAACGATCTGCAGCCCAAATGCGAAGGAAAGGAGTAAAAAGGGAGCGAGCAGGCTAAGACTGAATGTTTCAACGATAGAACGCACATTATGCACAACAAGATGAAAAAAAATTAGTTATATCAATTTAAAAAGTTACTTCAAACTAAAAATCAAGCTCGCAAATTTCATTCTTCACAATACATATCGAGCTGTTTTTCATTGCCGAACAGGTAAGAACTCATAATTTCAATACTATAGAAAAACTGGGAAAATAAATCGGATCAATAAGTATGACTCATGAATTTAAGTCTAAGAATTAGAAGGGAGTAAAAATCGACGCCATTAGAGACGTCAACTTTCCTGATAGCAAATGAAAAATGTTGGAACCCAAGTGAAAATCATGTATGCCGAGAATTACGGCAGAAGTAGCTTTGCTCTAGACTTCAATGAGTAGAAAAACGAGAAATCGGCATTCGGCGCACGAGATGCAGTGTTCCGAAAGTCGGATGGCAGCGTTGTTCAGGCGGTGTCACAGTGACCGCAAGCGCTCCTGAGACTGGAGAAACTGCGCAGCCGCGAGCGATCGAGAAAACTTCTGGCAAGTCGAAATCAATTGATCGTGCGGATCGGCATCAAATAGATGAAGTTCAAAGACTTTGCACGGTCATTTGCAACTTTGGTCGTTGTTCACAAAGGTAACAACAAGAACTCTAAAGAAAAGTCGACTCCTCTAACATCACGAATTTGTATACGCTTACAGTAGAAAATATCACCATGGTGAGGTTGTATTGGTTATTAAAAAGGTAAGACAACATGGAAAGCGCTGCAATTTACTCTGGCGTAGTAAGCATTTATACGAAAGCCAAGGTACAGTATAAGATGTACTTGAAAACGAAAATAATAAAATCTGCAAGAACAAACAAACAAACGCAATGAAGTATAAGTTTGAAAAGCCCCATTGAACGTCTAACATTTTCATGTGAATCATAGTTTGAATACCCAGAATAGTCAAAGTGTTTCTAAGGAAGCAAAGAGCACGACGGTACAGAGAGTAAATAAATACTACGGCAGTTGCAGTATCAGGAAACGGTACTCTATAATCGAGCAGCTGCAGCAGTTGGAAACAACTCGAACATCAAGCAGCTTCAGCAGCTAAAAACAGTACACTAAAATAGAGTAGCTGCAGCAGCTTAAACAGCCCTCTGAAATCGACCAGCTTCAGCAGCTAGAAACGCTACTGTAAAATTGATCAGCGACAGCAGCTAAAAACAGTACTCTACAACTGGTTATAGTCCGCTGCAACTGGCAATAGTCCTCTAAAACCGAGCAGCTGTAATAGCTCGAAACAGAATTCTAAATTCGAGCTGTCATTCCAAGGAAATGGCATGGATGCGAAGACCCCCATCTAAAACAGAAAAAAAACACGTTTCTACATTATTCGAAGAGAAAATTACTAACTTAACGAATGATGACAAACATTTCACTCCAAAGTTGGACCTTGGAAAATATGCCAAATTCACTGCGACTGATACTAGGGATATTGAGGTGAAATTCCAGAAAACAGCAGCTGCGGAAAACCCGACTATACTGTTGCAAGTCACTGTAACCCACAGCGCCGCAATGCATCCCTCCCGTACAAGTTTCATCCTCTACAAAAACCTTAACTAATGATCTATTTCCGCCGCCTGGTAGACCGCTCGACGGCAGCCGTCGCAACACAAGTGGTCAAGTGGGCCACGGAAGCGCTTGTGGACCACAGGACTTAGCGTCACAGTGGCACACGTCGAAGCTACCTGTGATTTGCATGGCAGGCTTATCTTATTGAGAGTGCAGAGTCCTTCTTATGCATTTTGGTATATTCACAGGCTCGCTAATAGCTAGTTCGTTTGTTGCTGTAGATTTTCTATTGCATCTATGGAAATTTGTGTCCCCGTGGTCATAGAACTATGTCTTTCCAACATTTACTTTTATTTTTCAAGCAAAGGGGAATTTTTATCACTGATTCAAAAATGAACTGTTCGCATGCAGTTCTCGAATATCAAATATCAGGTTGGTGCAAAAGCAATGTCCGATTTAAAAATTTCGGTAAAAAAGAATAAACCAAGGTTTATATATATTCATTCATTAATATACTCTCCATTGTTTTCGATGACCTCACTCCACCTTTTAACAAGCTTATAAATGACTCGCTTGTAAAGTTCTGTAGGTTTAGAATAAAAATACAAATTCAACTCTATTTCAACCTCTAACTATCATTTCAGAAACGAGAAAACCATCTCCAGCAACTTCTTTCATTCACGACATCATCCTCATAAGTGTTCTGAATAGATTTTGCAGCCGCACTTGCATGGACACCTCAATGAAACTCGTACAGTAAAACATTTCTTGTGTGACCTTTAGAAGGGAGAAACATGGATGTCAATATCTATGAAAAATATGAATGTAACAGAGATAATCTGAAAGAAAATCGTTTAGTTTAATCATAGAAATATACTACCATTATAACAAAATGTAAATAATTGACAAATCTAATTTTGAACATCTGTTCTAAAAATCAAACATTACTTTTGCCCCAACCTGATAGAAAGAATAAATGAACAACGTTTCGACACTATCATGTTACAAGAACTAATAGAGTTGATGGAGTCGAAAACTCGTGTTCAGAGTGTAACACTTCACTCTAACTTAATTAATAAAGAGATTCGTCACTGCTGACACCAGATATAAAGCAGCCTAATTAGTCCAAGTAAATAGGAGAAAAATGTTTAGAACGGTGAGTCTTTTCCGCAACAAAGTACCTACAAAATTTCACAATTTTCGTATCAAATGAACTAAAATCAGACTTTTGTTTTGAGATGAAAAATTAAGGAAGCTTAAGAGGTAAGAAAATATCCTGGATGAGCTCCTATCATAATTTAGCGCTTATATTTGTGTCTATTTTGCATTACTCATTAAAGTTTTAAAAGATTAAAACTCACACTGAGATCTCGTTCGCACAAGGATTTATACCAAAACTCGTGGAATTGATACTTCATTGCACCCGGCGTGCAGAGTATTACTAAACTTTCCATTTCATGGTCCGCCGACGCTGTTTAACTGAGGTGAAATAAGAGCGTCATTAGCCTTGGTCTTGGAAGTCTGCCGCCTGGTGAACAGAAAGTGCTCACCAATATCATAATATGAAACACAGTACAGAAATGGAATTGAACACCAGGAAAGATAAGTATATTTGGAACGTATGTTATGTTCCAAAACAGTAAGCACGGAAAGTATTAAGTAAAAGGTAGAAAACTTCAAGTCTGAGCCTTCATCTACATTATTTGATCATTTTTGACGTGCGATGTACACTAGTAAATAATACTTTAAAACGACAATGACATCATACAGAACTAGCTACATAAATGAAGCTTTAGAATTGAAGGAATTTTTTATGGGAGACCACCAGAACTGCGGTGGAATGCGAGGCTGCATTCTGGGGCGACAACGCTGTCTACGCACGGCATGTGAACCTTGCATTGCGTAAATATTTAGTATGCCTTGTAGAATTCACTGAAAACAACGGTGAAGTGTCTAATTAGAAATCACGTCACATGCTAGCGGTCTCGCAGTCATGAATGTCGTCATCGATAAATGTAACTGAATTAATCAAACAAGTCATTCGTGAATATTTGTTACCTTGCGGCTAGAGGTGCTAAATACACACTGCAAACTAATAATTTGGGTGGATGGAATTGGGCCACATACTGTATGCACCAATCGGTAAATTGCTCATTCACGCACCAGTACAGATGAATGAATTTCATCTGTTTCGCGAACTCTTTAAAAAATAACTGTTATCATACCAGGTGCAATATTTCGTGCAATTGTATCTGTCATATTTTTTAAGAAGGATAAAAATGTATTCGAGCGCAAAAGTCGATTTCCCTATTCTGCTGCTCGTAACCGAACCAAACCAACTGTTTACAGCAGCGGAAACGCAGTGAACGTGTTAAAGAAGATGAACGAACCAAACGTTATTCATCAATTACGAAACAGCACGGGGGGAGGAAAAAGTGTAATGTTTAATATGCATATTTTTACTCTCTAGAAGGCGTAGAATTGCATGATGTTCCATATCTGTGAACCCCTTTCCAATGATTTAAAAAATTAAATTTATTACTGGAAACCTTTTCAGTGTGGTACATTGAAATATGACTTATAAAGTTACACAGGACAAAAACTGGGAACTCAAAGATTACAGTCTTCATAAATAGGTGATTTCGCAACACATTTGGAGGTCATGTCAGGAATTTCTGCTTGGCTGACAACGGAGGACTGCACAATCATCGCAGGATTTTTTTTTTTCGCTCCAGACGTCGCTTGGATCCCGTAATTGGAGAATAGCGAGCTCGTTATGATAAACATTAGGAGCAGGAAGCGAAGCATTCTACCTAACGGTTATAATTAGACAGATAAATTATCAGCAGCAAATTGAAGGGTATACAACGAGGATGGAGCACTGACTCCGTGGTAACATATGCAAGAAATAATGACAATGTTACGACTCAGCCGAAACTGTGTTATCTCCTCACTTTGGTATCAAAAAGAGGTTGACACAGGCATTCAAAACAACTTGTTGTATAAAAATGGTTCTTCGTTAACACTCAGTGAGAGAAAACTGCTTGTGTTTTCATTAAAATTGAGTACCATACAATGCAGTTACGCCTACCACTGTTAAGCACGTCAGTTCATATTCTCTAATGATACTTCGCCAGATTCTAAAGAAAATAGTAACGGAACATGCAGCTAACAACATTAGGCTTTCAAAATAACAGCGGATCTTTTCCAGATAAGCCCCGCCTCTAATGCATCACATAAGTTCACACACTCGCAACTTTCAAAATAATGCACCTATTGATCCAAAGTTCCAAACGAAAGAATATTTTAATCTTTCTTTTTTAATCAAATCTGAAGTCGATAGGTGCATTGTTTCGAAAGTTACAAGTGGGTGAACTTATGTGTCGCATTAGTGGCCGGGCTTATCAGGAAAAGATCCGTAACAGCAATAGTTAGGAACTCAACTTAACTACGTTCTCTTCAGGCAAATTTTAACGAACAGCTTCGTGGCAGGATTTAAACATCGTGAAAGGAATTAATGGCGTACCTGAGCGTCGCCAGGCGCAAACCATTAACTGAGATGACGCGAATTGTTTCCTCGGTAAAATAGCACAAGCGACCACTAAAAAATAAGCCGATTTGGCCTCCAAATCTGATGTCGGATTTCTCGTTTGTTTACAACTGGCAATGATAAGTCATTCTACAAACCTTTACAGCAACAAAGAATAGTTTTACATTTGAAAATTTTCTCCTAACATAAAATCGATTTTGGGAAATTGATTGAAATCCAACAGCGATCATTGCATATTTGCTGACAAATGGGAAAACAGTGAGCAAAATTGTGTATACTACCGCTGAAGCGAAAACCAAGTTCTACACAGCAGATTACATACTTATCCTATGAGAATGAAATCACGTCTACTGCAGACAAGCAAACAGAAGGCTAATGCATTATGCGCATACTCGTGTTGTCAAGCTAAGCTTAAATTTTAAAAGTACCTCGCCCTTTACTAAGTTCCTTCGATTCCTACTAAATAATTTAAACGTATTTCACGTCACATAAAACACTGCGGGAAATGCTCTAGTGCTGCTTGCAATACTTAAGTATATTGTGTGGCATCCATTTAAAATATTGTGTGGTATCCATTTCATTTAAATGTGTGGTATCCACTTAAAGTGTTCATGAATAATAAACATTACCGACTTTTAGCATTCAAAAATTCAAGTTTGAACAATCATGTTCATTTCTTTTCAGTGTATATATCAATGTGAATTAGTAAGCCCGAATCAAAGATCAGGAAAGCCACTATCTTAATTGAAAGAGTTCGCTCAGGAAGCTAATCTTCAGTCTCGTCTCTTTATCGGAACCCCCAGCACTGAACACGCACAACAAGCAGCACAAACAGTGGGAAACCATGCTTCCCGCACAAGATGACAAGCCCTTCGACTTCTATTACAGTTTCGCCTAAATAACATAAACGTTTTCTGTCGTCGGTGACAGTCCTTTGCCGAAGCCAAAAATTAATGGCTGACTCTGGTTTCACTAGCTTTTCACTACATTCCAAGGTCGAACTCAATAATTGACACGAGAAGGAGAGCATAGAAACCCGTTCTTCCTTAAGAATAACTTTCCGACTAAAAAACAAAATCAAATTTTTAGATTCAACAAAAAAATGTACAAAAGAAAATTGCAAATAAACAAGATATTTCAGATGAAAGAGTCATAATAACATTTTGCAGAGTTTCGCAGGGAAAAACAATTCAAACAGTAAACGTGATTAAAATCCTTAGAAAGTTTGACATGAATGAATCCTCAACTTCTACCGGTGTATTAATGTGAAAAATAAGCTCAATCTTTCGTGAGATGAAATATTTCTTAATTTATCTTGATCGTTGCTCAGTCTCTTTGAAAACCACGAACAACAAACGACATGAAATCAAGAAATGACATGTAATCAACAATCTCAATAGAACGTACGCACGAGCGATTTTATCCCAGTTGTCGGTGGAAAACTAGGAGCCTTAATTCGCTTATCTGACTTCTAGTGAAATATACAGTTCGAAAAGCTCTTACAGCTTAACAAAATGTTTTTTAGGATTCAAACATCTAAAGGTTTGTGCTAGTTCAGGAAAAGAGTTAAAGTCATGGTTGTAAATGACAATGCAACTCTGCAATCTCGAAGCATGTTTTTTGCAACATCATTCATCACAAAAGGGCAAAGGGCACTGTTGGACCTTTGATTGCACTCATCACATTTCTTATTTTCTTCCGGCGGGTTGTCCATTCCATCGTCTGGCAACGTCAGAGCAAAGAACCATCTAATTAAGCGAAGAATCTGAAATTTTATTAATTTTCTTTAGCTTCCGACGTATTTTTAAAATTCAGAATTCGGAATGTTTGGTTGTGCCGCTAAGTTTCATATCGACAAGGACGCATTTAATGATCTAATGGGCTTTTAGTCTAATACATCGATAGCACATAATCGAAAATGTATTTCATACATTGTTAGGAAAATAAAGTATATGTATCTCTAAGGAAATTTACGAACGCTAAAACCTGACTCGAAATGCTGTTATTGGCTCACGAAAACTTGATCGAGGACTGGACGACGAACGATAGCGGATTCTAAGCAGATTTTCAAGTAAAATATGAGTACACTCGAAAAACTCAATCCTAACGACTCGTTCCAAATGAAAATAAAATTTTAGTTATGGATATTGGTACTACGAATTCTGTGTTCTTTTATTCTTTTGTAAGCAACTTTACCACATGAGTTTAAAAAACTTCTTTAAATAATCAGGGTAAAGAAATGAGATCAGATTTCCCAGTAAATATTGAATATAAAACAGTGAGTCAAGACGAAAATATTTTTGAGAATTGTGAAGATCATTGTTTTCTAGAATCTTGTTCTAGTTGTAAAGTTCATCAATGTCATCGTCGTAAAATTCCTTTAATTTTGATCCAATATGTGAATCCAACATTTAATTTGAGACACCAACTTAACGTGATGGAAATGTTTCTGTAGTTCATCAGAAGAGTTATCATAGGTATCGTAAACTCAAATAATACCGAAGATGAAACCACGATTTTCAACCCAGGCCTTCAGGGATGTCTCTTAATAATACAACTGCGTGAACACGGACACTGTGTAATGGAAAATGACGCACAAATTTGCTATTGACCGATAGAATTTTCATTTACACCAAAGTGAAGGGTAAATGACAATTTTATTTTCCTAGATATAAGGATAAATAACACAATTATTTTTCATGAACAATTCTTCCATTATCCCTCCTTAATCCTTAAATAGAGTCTCCCTCTCGCTTCATGCCCATAGGTTGGTCTCCTCGAATGAACTACGAACGACGGCGTTCAGCGTCGTGGTATATGATGCGCCTATCATCATTAGTAACAAGGGCACTCATTTCCTTTGGCTCGTCAACCCGACTAAATTTATCTTAAAAAAAATGAGGAAACTATTTCCTGCTAATTCTTTCATCTAGAAGCACTGTAAATTGGTCTGCTGATGGACTTGCGATGGCACCAAAAGGAAACCAAGAGGCTTGCACATCGAGTAATCCACATTTAATTTGAAGAATAGAGATGAATACTGTTGACGATTTGGAACAAAATCATTTGTAGTCAGAACGAAAATCTAATTATCTGATGAATGAAGTCTCGAACTTTTCACGAAAATAAGACATTACATTCATTTTAAAATACCGTAGCGGAACTATCTAGAAACACCTTGCATGAATCTGAATCTTGCATGAAACTATCCGAAAAAGTGAGCCATGCTAGATGTGGCACTTTCCACAAAGCAACACTACATATATCACACACTTTGAAATGCATGAAAACTCGCGCATAGGCCTGACTCACACGTGAGTCACGTGTGTCGCTCACGTACTCCAATGCACGGACTTGGCGATCAATAACAGCGGAAGCAAGATCCACGTAGGGCGATCGATTTCATGGCCCATATCGACCCAAGCTCGGGCCTCGACGTAAGTATCGACAGGAGGAGCTGTTAATTGCTGCCACGTGAAGGTGAAGGAAGGGACGAGGACAAAACTACAGATTGTCACGAAAATGTCGATCTAGTAACAAAATTCTTTCTTCTTCATAAATACGCAGTACGCAAACTGTGCTGATCCTACTTGAGATTAAAACTGCAAACTTACAAATAATATTATTAGCTGTCCTATAGAATTCTAAGAACTAGAAGGGAGTTGAATTTTTTTCAGCACGGCGACAGGCAAGGGATTTTTCAACTAACAGCTGAGAATGAAGGCCATGGGTGTGACTATCGTCGCAAAATGCACAGTTCTTCACAGGAAGACTTTTAGAAAAAACGATGAGTAAGCGATGCTTAACTATTCTGGTGTAGACAGAATATAACAATCTATTGAACAATGTGATTAACTAGCACTTCAATGCAATGAACAGTTTTTAAGAGTGAAATATTACCCAGACATGGATTTCGAAGCAGAATTTTAAATCTTCGTTAACAGAATGAAAGTCGATATGAGGAAAAGTCGTGTATTTAAGCATGAATACAAAACATAAACTCGCGCAAACCGTGGTCCATCGCAACAATTTCTCTACAGTAGTAACGACTAACGGTAACGAAGAAACTCTACAGCGACCGACTAAGTGGCCGGATGGAACTGTAACTCGAAGTCGACGATAGTGATTGCAGAGGGTCCGCTATCAAAAGAGTCCAAACGGCGAATACGGCGAACCACGCGGTAAAAAATTTCAGTAAGGCTGTATTACCAATCGTTTTGATGAAATAAAACTAACTCATAGTCTTGTTTTTTCGTTTTCTTCGATTTGGGCTTCAATAAACTTCATAGAAAGTTAGATGAATTCTTAAACAAGTATTTAATCATTAACTTCACCAATACCACTGATACTACGAAACAGAGGTACTTTTGAAAGTAGTTCAGAACATGTCAAAGTACACGGTAATGACGGTGTTATAGTTATTTTTGTTTTGAAGATATACTAAAATCTAGTAACGTGCAACAAATTTCTTTCTGTGTATGAACATACGTTATGACTTTTTCGCATCATAAATGAAACAGATCGATGAAAGTTCTCAGAGCTGTTATTAAAGCAAATACATGTAGTTCCTCAAAGGAACAGCGTTCCAGCATGCAAGATTTTCCGGAAAGTAAGACAGTTTTGATAATTCGTTTACACCCGTTCACTACTGATCATTCATTCATTAAATTGCTTAGAAATTAATCTGTGTAGCGCAGTTTAAATCTCAAAGCATCGGAGTCCTGAAAGTTTATTTCCAATTTTTCGGCTCGTCTGCATTTTACATTAGTGTCAGGGTCTGGCGCTAACCATGATTTCGGATCAAGATTATGGAAAGACAGAAGAGAGGGACGACTTTCTCCTAGCACATCGTTCATCAAACTAGATACATCCCAGACCTGATCACAAATGTACGCGTGCAATGTTTACTTTCGCTAAAATGTTCGATTTTGTGAATGCTTACAAAGGTATTCAGAAAATGCGAGTAAACTTTTTTTCCATGAAGCTTACGTGCTCCTTTAACCTTCAAAATTCAGGAAAATTTGTAAAAATTTAAAATTTTTATACGTCGCAGATAAAATAATTACGTTCACATATTGAAAACATGTCAGAGTGAAAAACACCTCAAGAGTGTAACGCAAGTTCAAAGTTTTGACTGATGCGAAATACGTCGCGCAACCGTTAGACATGTTTATTTTACCGATTTTCGTTAACTTTGAGGTCCAAAAGGAAGCACTTCTTTGAGCGATGGGATAATTTTGAAAATAAAACACACGAAATCTCTAATGTGCATCGTTAATTTCTAACTTTTTCCCAAGGACGAAACTGGATAACGTGCACATACTACAAAGCTCTACTGAAACTGGCAGCAAGTAAGCAAGTTGGACCCTTAAAACCTATGTATATTCCTGTGAGCATAGCCTTGGACGTAACGATGCTAAAAGCATAAAGGAGTCATACGTCTTGTATCGTGAAAGATATTGACGAGCCGATGACAACAGGCAATACCTCTGCTGACAGGGCGCCCGCATGCCTCAAGACTTCTTTGTGATCTCACATCCTGAAGGATGAAGTTTTCAATGACGCAATCCATGTCACGCACAAACATGTACTACGTAGATATGCTTGAAGCTATACCATAGAGCTTGTACATCATTCAAGTTAGACTTAAATGTAATGGTAATGAGAATACAGCTCATTTGGCGTTAAGAACGACTTACATGTTAACATGGATTTTTATTCAGCTGAGTAGGAGCCCTTCATTTGAGACTTAAAGATTGCATTTCTTTTTTAGTTTACGTCGACAATAGAATGAAAATGACATCGACTGCTTCACTTCTGTCAGAGAGATAGTTCCACGCATGAACGTATCACTTGAATAGTGATGAGACGACATTGCCATTATGAACAACACTTGAAATGCTTCGTGTACGATCGCTTAAAATAATTTCGGATGAGGAAAATTCTGTAACAACTGGAAGCTAGGGAAATCTAGGCACATGCTTCCCCTATGAAATATTGAGACGCGCGCTCTGAATCTGAGTATGCATGAAGTCGGTATCAGCGACGGTTGTGGAGGTTATATTAAGTAAAGCATGATGTATAAAGTCATAAAGCATAATACCAGCAATACATGCGTAACGATAGTAAAACATAAGACAGCAAAACAGTGAATAGCTTCTCATAATTACAGTTAGACAAAGAAATATGGAATTTTAATGAAGCTCACACTAATGATAATGTCCCAAACATAAAAATGAAGCGCAAGATGGGTTACTAAAGTACGTCAGAGGGCGAGCTTCACTCAGAAATGCAGCGCAGCTCACAGCAGACCACGCCGGGCTTAGAAGCTCCATCGCTTTGTTGGAATTATAAAAACTAAATGCTTTTTTTCGTAGGCCGGTAATAAGGGGTCTCTACGGACGGTCGTAAGAGGCGGTTGTCACAGCTGCCACATTAAAAATACAAATATCCAATAATTAGAGGGAGATGTTACAACACAATGTCATGAAGACCCTTTTATTGAACACATATAATTTCCCGAGCAGTTTAGTAAAAATACATTTTCGACGTCGCACAGAAAGAAAATTTCGCACATCGAAGTTTAGCTTGACGATTGAAGTCCGCTGAAGTGAAGCGAACTCGACTGACTGGTGCAGGAGGGAAAGTTTAAATGCAGACGCCGTAACTATATAGGCGACCCGTAATTGCAGCGCACGCTGTTATGCCGCGGCCCACTGCACAACCACAAGGATGAGCTACGAGCTTACGGCAACTTCCTGCTAACGCAAACCTCATCTTCTAAACTTAGACAACGATGTCACTAAATGATGCAGGGACACAAGGGTAACTCAATTCAAGTTTCGTGAATTTGATATTGAGAATGGTTCTTAAACGGGATTTAATTTGAATGCAAATACGAAATTAGTTTTAATTTGGGATGTGTCATTTTTGTAATATAGGCATAGAAACTAACACAGATGTAACTAATTTACGCTCATCACATTTATAGGCACCATTATACTACTATACATGTACTTTACTGCACAACACAAAAATTTGATGCATAGAATGAATGTCTTCCTGGCTAGAGTGATTATTTGACGAGGAGAATTTAGAGCGACGATACCTTTTAAGTTTGATGGATACTCACATAATCTGGTGTGCGCAATGAAATTTCATTATTAATGCTACATATATTTTTTATCATTTAACCTCAGCAACCACTACAGGATATACCTAACACGAATATTTACTTTAAACAATTACTGAAAGTACATTGAGCGGGAGAAGCCATTCAGATGAAATGTTCCCGAAACCACGGGACAGGATCACGGTAAAAAAAATTCAGCATAACGGAATCCAAACAAAGAAGTAGGAACATCCATTGACTTTCTAATTCTCAGGATCAGTAGCTGGAGCTGCAGCGAGAGGAAGCGCCAATAAAATCCCTGAAGAGATGATGTCTACACTAGCAGCGTCACACACGCAAGAACGTAAACAAAGTTTCTCTTCGACCGTAGATGGCGCGCACGTCAGCCTAGCCGATGAACTGCATCACGTACGGGACGTGATGCATCCCGCGCGTCGCGAAGCCGCTCATCACACACTCCTCAGTTCACAAAGCGCAATGAAATGCCACTCAAACAGACACGTTCCAAAACGGTACCGACCACACTACTAAATACGCGTCCAAATATAGTTTGAACGAAAAATTGAAACATTCGAATTGAGGTCTTTTATCACAGATTCGTCTAGAAATTACGAGTTTTTTTGAGCAAAAACTTGCATCTCTTTATCACAATCGGTAGCCGTTTGTCATTGACTTACAGGACCACGCAAAATCTCATCAGTCATTTTCTTCATGCGCAGAAAAAGAGCAATCAAAAAGACCCATCATCAAAGGGTTTATAGCAAGGTTCAACTCATACAGCGGACACCAAGTCCAGAATAAGTACAGTACTTCCCCCTATTTCATTTACTCGCCAAATTAGAAGAACACTTATAGTACAAATCAAGTAAAGTCTTTGCGTTCATGTAAGTTCCTCGAAAATTAATTCGAATTTGTCAATAAAAACGAAAAAAGGTAACTTATGCCATGGCTGATCACGAATGCAGCAGAATACGTGTGGCCGTTCACCAACGAAGGTGATACAGGACGAGGACTGAACGCTGGAACGGTGGCCTCAGCACCGTTGGTTGACCGCACTGCAAAGCGCTCAGGTAATAACACGCGGCCGCCCGAGGGCCAACTAAAGAAGGAAAAAAATAATAGCGATGGGGTCCCATCCCCGCCGAATAACGACGGTTGTTTACGAAGAGTAGAGATTATAAAGACGAACCAGCGTCCCACAGAGACAGTGTAATTGTGATGCCAAGGCATGAAGATAATAGAACTGATGTTGTTGATACATGCAATAGACTTCGGGTTTTAAAACTCAGGTTGAAGAGAGAGCTAATATTCTTTTTCTGAGTGGAAGAAAAATTCAAAAAGTATCCTTACGATGCACAAGAAAAAAGGGTATGAACAATTCGAATGATTTGATGAAGACTCTGGCTACGCCCATATGCATTCAGGAATATCGAATAGTATTTTCAAGAAACGTTAACTGGCAAATGTAACGTCAAATACAGACAGACACTGATATAGCAAATAATGGAGAGATTAGGACTTGGATTTTTGAATATAATATCCTAACACCTCAGAGACAGAGTTCTAGATGAAATTTACCAGAAGCGCTCTTGCAAAAACTACGTCAGAGCGCATCAGTGCAAGCTAGACAATAGAGCTCGTAAAACAGAAATAATGAGCCCCACCAATACTACGCAACAGTGCAGCCACAAAACGCTGACCAACATTGGACAGTAACGCTAAGTTTCTCCACATGATGCAGACTAGCAAAAACCTTTTGATAACGCATGGTTAGTCTAAAAAAAAATCATACAACAGTAAAAATTTACGTACTGTCATTGTGTTGGTTCGCAGCTCTAGAAAGCACACTGACGTATTAATAAATTCTCATTCATGTGCCGTAACGTTGAACACAATGCTGCTCAATTTACATTTATGAATAAAACTATAACGCTAGGCAGTAGAGTTGTCTCCAGTTATGACCATCATTATACAAATTAAGGGTTAATACTTATCGATTTGCTGGACTATACACTTTAACGAGTCTGAAATAAATTTTTGCTAAAATTGGACATATTTTGATATTAAAATACAGAATAGCTCGTAATACATAATAACATTCAGGGGACTGGACCACGAGGCATGTGTTCAAGGAATGCTCGTGAAAACCTCATGATTTCCGTTATTTACCAGTGTGTCAATATTTCTATTCGACCTCTCGTAGCGTGTTTATAAACTCGCTTTGCTTTTCGATGTCGTCAAGAGCAATCACAAAAACTCATACAAATCAATCCCCCCAAAACTTTTCTTTTTGTTCATTAACTACTGCAAGACGAATTCTATACAATAGACAGAACGCTTCATTTAAGCGTGACTCATATTCCTAGATAGTCTAAGAATATAAGCGAATGATGAACGAAGAGTATTCAGTAATAATAATGATCTAGCAAGGTTATTTAAAGACTCTGCTCTCATCACCGCGACAAGGAGGAACAAGAACAAACTCGCTCCGAGCTCTGCAAGATGGCTGACGTCAGCCCCGGCAACTGGAAGTGCAATGCGGGCGTTATAAGGTACGTGCGGTCCGGACTGCAGTTTAACAAAAAGGTTAATTGGAACGCAGGATTGCATGCAATCCGTGTACGGCAAGCCGCATCAGCTAACTTGGACGAGGAGTAAAAACGCGAAGACACAAGCGAAGGACCTTCGTGGACAAGGGTTTTTCATTTTTTGCTCGGGGTGTTAAATGCTAGACTAAAAACTGTCACGCGGTCTCATCACTTTAATTTCACATAACATAAGACAACAGGTACAATTTCGCATCATATAAATCTGACACTGCCTTATATTTAGACCAAAAATAATGATAACAAATCCTAGTATTTGTCTCCCCCGCCTATACAGAACAGTTGTTTGAAGAGACGAATATTACGTACTAAAGGAAAAATTTCCACCTCCTCCGGCCTTGTCGTCATAATTTGACGCTATTACATAGAGCGACTTATCGACCTTGGTGCATTTTTATGGAGAAACTTCTCCTTGGCCAAGTTGCATCTAACTTTCGAAATACAACAGCATGCTACTCAATGATTCCAATTTAAAACCAAAGTGATCCCGGAAACCGGCGTAGGCTGTTAGTACAAAGGAATTTTTAACCAACCAGCAAAGAAGTTATAATAAAAAACCTAAAATGACCGTCAAAATTGAGTGCACTGGTAGCAAGGACTTATTTTTTAGGGTTGCTTGCTGGGTTAAAACGCCAATGACACGAATGGAACCAATGTACGCAAATTAGGAAGTGATATCGTGAAAATTTATATTTCATGGTAACAACATCAGTGAAGTCGACATTTACAAGACCGACCTCACAATCTTGGTCAAAGTTATTCTCGACGCTCGTTTTCTCTCATGCCTTGAGTCGCACAGACGCAGATAGTTATCAGATTGATTGAAACTTGAATAAAAGCGATGCCAGTTCGAGCTCACCCAGTGAAGGCAGTGCGATTAACGAAAGAGCAAATTTGATGTCGTGGGATTTGACATTCTAGAAAATGATGCGGTTCTACATAGTACGGTAATTCCCGTGGACTCGATATTTATTGTCAGCTAAATGATGAAAAACTACCGAACACAATGGCCTAACGGCAGGCTGAGCTCACCAATTTAGAGGTTGGACAATAGAATGAATCCGTTAGTGTAATAAGGTACAGCTGTCGGAGAAGTTAGTGTTACTATTAAGGTCAACATCTTGAGAAATTTGAAATTTTATACTTTCAGGTTATATGTGTTTATTTTTCCCTCATTACGCGTGAACTTCTTAGCAGTACATACACTTGCATACATATAAATATCATGCAACAGTAACAGTTGACGTAGAACGTAGAACTATTGAATTCAACTGCGGTTTAAAAAAATCATCTAAGCCTGTTACCAAACCAATCTCCATAGAATAGCTATACGCATGAAAATTCAAGGAGACAACACTTTTTTCGCTCAGCGTATTCGCAAGGAAATAATCATTCATGAGTTGAAAATACGAAGTATAGCGACTTATGTATGATCACTGAAAATTAAAACGTCTCAGTAAATCTTAAGTACAGTCATTCCGCGACTCCTTTTCGTCAGTTGAATGCCGGTCTTCAATTCTATGTCCATGCAATGCTGTAGCTTCAAGCTCACATCGTTCCTTTGTTATTATAAAATTGTACCTATTATAGAGTATTGTTATTATTAAATTGTACCCATTATAAAGTGTACTATAATTAGTGATCGAACCAGATATTAGTGCAATAAAAAATACGAGGTAGTTTAGAAAACATCAGTTTCTTGAAAACATCAGTGAAACATTGAGCAAGCGCATTTTTTGTGGTCGAATTGAAATGAAACAAATACTTGATGACAAAACACTGTGACGAAGCTCATCACTGCTGCATTTTTTGAATTTCTTTTACTACAAATTGGCCTGTAAAGCAGAGAAAATCCCCTTTGAATTTCAAGTTTTGGAAAATAACAAATTCTTGAAATATTTCTCGAAGCACAATAAAGCGGCTCATAAACAGTATTGAGGAGACGAACTGAGAAAAAACTTGAATCCTCAGAACAAATCCGAGATCTGATAACATTCACTAAAAATAAACAACATAAAAAATGAATCATTATGATTTCATTAGTTCAAGACTGCCTAACCACAACAAAGACGATCTTAAGAGGAAGAAGAGATGGGACCATTTGGCATGGACTTGAAAATGGGGAATCTATGTCCAAGGTGAGACTCCACACCCTGCTCATGGGAGCTGGAAGTCAATAACAAAATTTATGAAACAAGACAAAAGTTCAAGAAGAAAGTGATAGGTGCAGAAAAAAGTAACAGCTGTGAACCGAAAAAGATGGACAGTAACAATACAAAAAAACTATTCTACTACAACAGAAAGAAGGCGCTTCCCTAACTTTCAGCTCGAGATCTCTCATCTTCCCTCCTGGAAGCGGCGATTCACACAAATACAAATTCACCTGAAAAATACAATAACAAAAAAAAAACAGTTTGGAAGATGCAAACATCTCATAAAACAGATAAAGCTGAAAGAAATAACAAACTTCGAGTTCTCCCATAGAAAACTAGAACAACATAGCATCACAAAGATGCTGGAGGCAGATACTTACCTCTGATGCGGTGGAGGAGGTGGAGGTCGGTTGTCAGAGCAGATGGAGGCAGAGCTGTCGGATCGCTCAGATCGTGCAGAGCTGAAGCCGCTGCTGGAGCTGGTCCTTTTGTTCTGGCTCACTGAGATCAAATAGAAAGTATGCACTAATTGACGTGGCAATCACAATGCTCTTAATACCTTAACGTCGCTAGATAGATTTGGGCAACATTTAAATATCTCGATTTAAACAAACGCCACTCAGTGGCAATTTATTTAATACGGAGGAAAAAAATCCCTACCGATAAGGTTATTTCCCGCAACGATATGACAGAATTGAATTGTGTAATGAGAACAACTAAAGAACACAACAAGCAAAAGGAAAATGAGCCAATGCGCGAACAGCGCGTTTTCGTTTACGAACGAGCTGGAACTTTATAACGCTATAAATCGAGTTTAGTCAAAGAATAATAATACGGTAATTTGACAGTCACTACATTTTTTGAAACGCGCGTTATTCGATTAGAAATAATGATAAAAGTTTTACACGTTGCAAAACAGTAAGGCATGCAGAACTGTTTGAACAGACATGCTATTTAAAGAAATGACTCATGTTTACGGAAGAAAAATCATCAACACAGACTTCCAAACAGCTTATGAAATTGATAATTAAACACTGTGATAATTTTTTAGGACGACAGACCTATAAGCGGTCATTTTTTTACTAAATTCTGCTGCCAAATTAGTACATGACCAGCCCACTGCCTTTACCAGCACAAGACTAAGCAACTCGGCTGCCTCGCACTTGCTGCCTGCGGTGCAAGTGTGGCTGCTGGGCGCAGGTGCGCACTACGAGGTTGCAGAATCATCAACACAGCGCTAAAACTACGAACGAACATTCGCTATGCAAATGAAGTAAAAACATATTTAGTTTCAAATGTAAAATTTGAACGGGTAAATTGTGAGAACGAGTATTAAGGGGTTAATTTGGAGAAGAAGTTCTTTACGCATTCCATTGAATAGTTTGTTATTTCTTGAATTAAGTTCGTAGTCAACTGAAGACGAACTACTATAGCGTGAATGCATAAGCCCCGCTGCATATCAAATTTTTTCATTCCATTTTGAAGATCAGTCTAAAAGAATGGAAATTACAAATTTAATATAAATAAATTTAAACTACAATATCTCTAAAACTGATTTATTGGAGCCGATAACGAGTTATGCACGACAGAACTTCAACACCTTCAGCTACGCCAGCATTCTAACTATTGAAATTGAAGCTATACCTTTAAATTCGATTAATACGAACTTAACTTAGTGAGTGCAATAGTCCCGAATTTTGAGCCTATCACCCAACAGGAACTCACCAAGTTTGGTTCTACCGGCATCCTTCTCCTTGGAGTTGAAGAGTTTGAACTTGTCAAGGACCGAGTCCTTTTGCTTGGGCTGCACAGGGGGCGCGGCGCCGGAGTGGTAGGGGGAGGCGATGTTCTGGCTCGCTGGGGTGGACGGACCGCGCAGGGAGCGCTGAGGGCCCGCGCCGTTGCTCCTGGAACAACATCATTTTCATACAAAGAGGAAGTGGTATATACTAGGAACTAATAATATAATAGGATCTAGACTTACGATAATAATGAAATAGGATCTGGATTCACGAAAATAATATAATAGGATCTAGACTCATATATATGGTAACAATATAATAGGATCTAGACTTCCGATAATAATGTAATAGGATCTAGACTTACGAAAATAATGTAATTGGATCTAGACTTATGATAACAACATAATAGGATCTAGACTTCCGATAATAATACAATAGGATCTAGACTTATGATAATAATATGATTGGATCTAGTCTTATGATAATTTAATAAGATCCAGACATATGATGATATAATCGGATTTAGACATTCATACTAAAAATTAGGGGAACGAGGAATTAATTTGAATAACTTAGACAAGTACTAAATGATGGGCTAGGAAAAAACATTAACATGAACTCCAATGATCCACGAAGCATAAAATTATTCGATCTGAAATGAAAATTAGTTGGTCGTGAAGTCTAAACATCATTAAAAATGCAATACTGTGAATATCATGATAATGATTGCAGATGGTCGTTTCCAAGTAAAGATTACGAATAACAACTATACTCTTGAAATCAAGTTCGAGGAAAAATTCATATCAGGTGAAGTTGCGCAAGAGCACCTGAGCAAATATTGGAGTAGAGGACATAACGCGCCTGCTCTTTGGTGGCCTTGCAAACATCAGCAATTATATATAGAGAGAAAAGTGAAAAATTCAATGCCTGGACCCATGATTTAGCCAAGATGCTCGTATGCTCAGAAACAATCAGTACTTGTTCCTGATCAATACAACGCATGTTAGACAGCTCGTAAATATTTTATTCGCATTTGATTTGTAGGTAATGAAAATTTGATACCGCAGAACGCAACAAGCAGTATAGATAATCGTTTCCGTTCGACCTATCAGTAACAAAGAACAGCTAAACATACATTTTCTAAGCGTTGAACCCCACTTGAGTAAACAAATAAACAACATTGTTAATTAACTATTTTAAAATTTGGAAGAGAACCAAGTACGAAGAATTTTTACCGAGAAAAATATTAAAAGTACTTTCTAGTTTACAAGCGCTCATTTTCATTAATCAAAGACTGGACGAGGAATGAAATTTAGACATCAAGAGAAGGTTTTACCGGACACACACGTGTAGAGTAGTTATCCTGTCACACACCAAGGTGAGTATCATTAACATAAGAAGCAACCGTTAAAAATAACAGATATCATCGTAATTTGGATATGCTTATTGAAGACATTCTTTTACGCTGGCAAAATATGCATGCAAAATAAAAAAGCCAAGTACACTATTGCGTAAGCTAGTGTGAGGCGATTCCAGTATTCCGATTGCCCGTGAACTGGTATGTGCTAAAACGAGGATTCAGGCATGACCTGTGTACGTTACCCAACACCCTGCAAACAGAGCGACGACGTCACACACAATTTGCGTGCGTCGAAATATCCCGATTTATTAAAAATAAAAAATTTTAAGTAAATATTACAGTCAAATAATGCAGCTCAACCTAGAACATCTCACTATATTCTTGGTAAAAAACTATGTTGTCTTTAGGTAACGATCAAATTTACTTCTAAGTACTTGTAGAAGTTTGAAGTTAACTAATAAGTACAATTTGTAACTATGCAGCGAGTAGACTTTTGAAGATTTGCAGCCTACTAACTAATCGATACGGTATTTCTCTAAAGTGAAAACAGGATGTTGCGGTGTGAGAGAATTCCAATATCATTTGTCCGCTCATCGCATTCGTCAGCGAATTTCAGTTTCTATCAGGCTTAATTTTTACCTACTCCTCAATATTAGGGTTGATCCTAAATGAAAATTTTGAATCAGAGTTACAATAGCATGACAAAGAATCTCCCATTGTGCAGATTCAAGATTCATGTTCTTATAAAAGTGCATCATAATTTTTACTCTAAATTCATTGCAGCAGGATGCGAAATTAGAAATTTTTCTTCGTTTTTAATTTAGCGAATTAATGTATTTTACGTATAGTTTTCCCGTGAAATTAAAGCATAATTTACGTCTCAGTCACCACAGTGACCTTGTGAATGTTTCGCTGTCACAACAGTTGAATTGCACAACGGATCTACATACAATTACACAAGGCCGACTTTCTCATTCGTTACATCTAAGCACCACACTTAAGGTGTTGATTTGTTTGCACGTTTATTTTATCGAAAAGTGCTCGTCAATTTCTCTCCAAAAGCGGCACCAAAATAAGTAATTGCAATTTTGAATTGAAAATAGCTCACAAGAACGAGAGGATCTCTTTTGCTATCGCTCTAATGATCTAATCGCATTAGGATCCAATGCAGCAGTTACGAGGCGTTTCTTTAGTAGACAACCCCCACGCATATGATGAGGGAACAAGCACATTAACCGTAAAAAAATAAAGCATTACACTTTAAAACAACACTGGCATCATTAGTGTGTGTTTAATAACGCACTTATGACCCACCTAATGAGAGTTTCAAACAGCATGACATGAACAAAGGCAACAACGTAGTAAGGACCATTGAGAGCCTGCGCTCATTAATAATGACCTAGAGACCAATCTGTTTTTTTACTAGAGTCGTAAATCGAACGCCTAAAACACTGACCATACGTACTTTGCTATTTTTCTTGTTGCTGATAATTTATTTGGATACGGTTTTAAATTATTCCTCTTTTAGACTTAGTTTCAAACTCGAGGGAAATGATAGTGAAATATTCGGAGACGATCCTTTCAATGGATCGACATAACAGCTTTAAAAAAGCGTTGCGTACTAGAAGTTTGCCTGAAAGCTACTGATGTACGAGTTTGTCTAACCAGAAGTTGAAGCAGGCAGCATTCATCTGCACAAATTTCATCCCTCTGGTTTTCATCGTTGCAGAAATATTTTCAGTGAACTGAATTTGAATTTCAAATCAAAACCACATAATCATTTTCCATCAAACACTAAATTTAAATCAGCGTTTTTAGAAAAATATGCGTAATTTTACCATGAGCTTTTCATTAAACAGCGGCTCTTACATTACTGATAATGCAATGAAAAACCTGTCGAATCATGGGGCCACATTTCTACGAAACAGCCGCGTATTGAGATATTGTGTTAAAACAAATGCACTGATGTCTGAGCGAGGAAATGCAAATGTGATTATTCCTTATCTCTATTCCACACGTTCTCTGGTGCTTGTGTGTGACTGTTTGACGGAACGTGACTTGGGTATCAACCCGTGAATTGGCCATTCAGCTCATTTCTGTAGCCCTATTCTATTCTAAATGATGGTGCGTACAATAGTTGCAGATACACTACATACGTTCCCGATGAACAATGTACTTTTTAAGCAATGCAGCTTGTTATTATTTTCCTGCGGCAGAGTAACGGCAATTACGGGACGACGACATTTAACTACAAGGAAGTCCTGCAGCAAACTCCAGTGTCGAGGCGCAGGGGCCGGATGACAGCTCTATTGTTACAGTGCAGGAGATCCGAGCAATTTTAGCACGACTAACATACAGCTGCCAGTACTTTGCTCCATGGTTATGTAATTTACTACGGACGAGCATGTCAAAAGCCACGATAAAAGAATCTCAGTACTTACTGTATACATATAATTTTATTAGGAGGAAAATACCATGTATATGGAGACCAATTTTACATTTTTTCCTGTAGATATCGAAACAAAATCTTGACGAGCAATACACAAACTAAAACTTGCGCTTCAAATTGTGAACGAGGTCAGCGAGGAATAGTGATTCTTGTCACAAGTTAGCACCGAATTGATTGTGTTGCATAGAAGGCTTCCTTAGTTTAGGCGTAAGAGAACTTAAAAATCGAATAGAATCTATATATAGGTGATTTGGTAGACAGTGCTTTCTTCAACGAGACAATAAACTTTACAAAGTAGCGAAAAATCTTAGACTTCGTAAAAATTTGAGTTTTTTCAATGAACATCATCGAAATGAAGTAACATGAATCATCAATAAAAATGATATTTTCAGCTACAATTGAGTTCTATTTTAGTGAATATTTTGATGCTATAAAATATGTTTATGGTACGTACAAGAATTTTTGATTTTTTCCACATGAGCAACATAAAATATTCATTTCATGTAAGAATTTAATTCGATAGATGGGTCTGCTAAGAAAATTTCTTCATAGAATAATATAAAATTAGCAGGACCCATGGAAATTCCATGAAGAATGTCATCGTTAATTAAAAGTGGACCCGTGATTAAACTCCATCAACATTACCTAACCTAATCTAACCTATCCTATCCTAACCCAACTTATCCTAACCTCTCCCATCCTAACCTATCCTATTTTAACCTACCCTATCCTCACCTATTCTAACCGAACCTAACCTGATAACAAGTCAAACATATCAAAGCACGTAAAAGCCATCTTTTAATGTTACACTGAGGAATTTGGTATCCATGATACCACAAACTCGGACGAAAGCATAACGGACGGATTAACTAAGTAAATAAGGAAGGAACGAGTAGAATATTGTATAGATTGAAATAACGAAGCAGGGCATTTCTTGAGGAAATGTGAAAGAATTTAGGAACCCGAAACTGCGATGCACGCACGAGCAAGAACACGTTACTGCTTGCGACAGCTCGCTCAGTGCAAGGGCTGTCTCCAAAATAATTTGCCCAAGACCCTACGTCTTTGACAGGCAACACACACTTCCTACGAATATTGTACTCCATTAGACATCGTGTCGCAAGATTAATAGCATGACAGAGAACTGCAAGTCAAGGCTAGCAAGAGTACGAACACGTGAGGCAGAAGAGCTGCCTGAGCGCGGTCGGTGCAGAGCAACGCCAGGCCGGAAATTCGGCCTTTGTAACAGTGCAGCGGAGGAAACTGCACACATTGCACTGCACAAAATTGCGAGCAGTGCTCCAAATCGTGCATGATGCGCTGCAGAAGCAGGGAACAATGCACTGCAAATAACTGCGCAGAAGGTGCTGAAGGAAACTGCGCAATGCACGAATGAAAAAAATTATCATAATGCAGAAGAGGTAAAACAGCACATAGTGGAGTGGAGGAAATTGTGAACCATAAAGTGGATAAAACTGTGTACAGAAGAACAAAGAGCACTCATTCTCTTATAAAAATTCCCAGGACACGTAGTGACTGAATTACATGCAACAAAATCAGACCGTTTCAGTATGTTTTCATACAATGCAGGTGGGTAGATGCACTAATTACGTAGCTGTTTTCTAACTTAAGTAGCGATGTTTAATGACTATCGGGAAAATTTGTAAACGGCGATAATTTTGCGGCCATGAAAAAACTACAAATTAAACAATTACTTATCGATTTACCTCATCAATTCATAGTCTGAGGAAAATCAATTCATAACAGAAGTCATTAGTAAAGAATCGGCGAGGAATTCATGAGTGGCATGGCTATATATTAATTTTGTGTTTCCTACCTAAGAAGATCTTGAAGTGTACGTTGCTTCTAAGAATTTTTGAACATATTCTTTATTTTATTAGATCAAAATGTTAGGATTTTTCATGTCTATTTCTAAAAAGTGTTCGTAATTATTACAAATGATTTGCGTCTATTTAAATAAGCAATTATGCTCCCACAATCATTGCTTTAGTTGCATTCATGTCTCGCCGATATAGTTGTCCGAGCATTAGGGTCATCATTTTGGTAGATGACGTTCTTCTTTGCATCGAATTTCTTCTTTTAATTTACACATTGAATTCTAGGAGAAAAATTGTGTTTTCTACAGAGCATCAAATTGAATAGCTTCAATTAATTTGCAGGCCGTTCAGTGATGCCTTTCAAACAATCTAAATGAATTTGGATTAAGGATACTCGCAACTGTAACTGCAGAAAAGTATGTAGAACAAACTGATGAAGTGAACAAGAATAAATCTGCGTATAGCTGCACTTTTTCCTCACGTCGAGAGACGAGTAGCCCTGCTGATATTACAAGCGGAAAACCATAGCACGGGAATCTGAATTAGAAGAGATCAGTGCAACAACGTAACATCTGAGCGTGCAAATTAAGCATAAGTAACGAACATCAATCGATCAATCAGTATTTATCTCAGTAGCACAAGATGTGGAAAGCAAATGCGTAGCATTGAGATGGGAGGAGTGACAAAAGTGCGGTCTAAGGAAGATGTCATAGCGTCTGCGCAGGCCTTGCGAGGCGCTAAGTGCACGTCAGAAACGCACGAGCGTGGCGACGTTCGCCGTGCCGCAACGCGCCCTGCATTGCGCAACTGCGAACTGAACAAATTTCAGTTGAAACTACCGTCGCTAACGCAAGCTCCAATATGTGACGTAATTTAACTAAGTCGTCAAGAAGTGATTCTTCGAAGTGTGGTTCTAAATTTGGATTGTGTTGGAAAAGTTTGAGTTTATTACACCTCTTTAAAAAATATACATTCGAAATGAGGCTTTATGAAATGAGGCGCCAATTTTGCTCTGCTATCAGGCACGCTCAATTCTTGCAGAATGAGAAACTTTAATCCAAGCACAGATTAACAGGTCTCAAACGTGCCAGGATTAACCACGAATGCGAGTGCACAATTGGTGTTGGTTCTGCACTTCATAAAGAATGTCAATATGAAGCGAAGTCTACGTTATTGGATGGAATGGGAAGGCTTGGTTCAAAATTGTTCAATGACCTACGAATGAGAGAAAGTTTAGGATAGAACAAAATTTGTTTTATCGATTTGGACTAAGCTAAGCTAAGCTGCGAAAGACAGCACCTTGAAATATATGATAAGCTTTTGTTCAACAGGCGAAATTAGAAGACGCTCTACTAACAATGTAATCTACCAATTTAATTTCTATCTAACAAGAGTAAAAGTCCATGGGATTCAATTTTTACTAATCAGTCAAACACTGAAAATAAAATCTCAATCAAACGTAGGTTCGGCTGAAAAATTTCCAATTTTTTCTATTCGAACTCTTATGCATTATATCAATTGGTGCATCAAAGTATTCACCTTACTAGAAACATTGAGGTTCTTTTACGTTCACGTTGACCTTCTCGATGTCTCAGGCTTTAAATATTTATGAAGAAACAAGACAATAAGCCTCCGCTGATGTAAAACACGAAAATACATACTACTAAATCATTCACGCGTAATAGATACACAAGGCGATGAAAACTCACGAAACTGGGACACATTCTTGGTAGCACATTAATAAAAAATATATCAAAAAAGTAGTATCTGAAATTTTTAGTTCAAATGCTTTCCTAACAAATAAAATTATATTATTAGAAATTAGAATGACATATAGGGTACAGGAAATTTATGCACAAGGTATGTCTCTGCACTTTCCGCTTAGAAACTGCACGATTAATAGAAGTTCGTGAAGCAAGCTAAAAGTTGACGATGCATGCACACACGCGTTCATGATAATCTATAAATTTATACTTCAAAAACTTATTAACGAGGTTTAAAATAATATTCTCCTGTAGCTACGCACTAAAAACAACAAAAAGCCGTATCAAATGGAAGTAAAAGCGTTCATAAAAGATAATTAGCGTATACACATTTCTCTTCAAATTTTCTTAATAATCTGAACATGAATCAAATCTTTTACATAGTGAAATCATGCTACTAATTTTAATGATTCTAAATTTTTTGTTGAGAACAAACTTCTTAAGAAAACGATCTTAGGTGTTCTTTACGTGGGAAACTTTCTAAAAGATTCTCTTATGTCGTTTATTCGAGGAAGTGCTTTTCATTGGTAATAATAACAAAGTAGGCTTGTAATGCAGTGCACGTTTTTGCAATGCTGCAAGTAATGACTTAGTGGCGGGTCACGTCATGCATGCAAGCAAGCGCTGCGGACAAAGTATAGCAGCAATAAGGCTCATTCCATCCTCTTCAGAATGGAAATTGACTACCCACAGGAAATGTACATGTTATAACGAGTAGAGTTATATCTAAAAAAACACTACACGCTAACTACTCAGACAAATCATTCTTGAACCACAAGGTGACAAATAATGTATGGCAGATTCACATACGTCGCACGTGGGGGAGTTGCAACAGGGCACATCTCGGTTATTCCTCCAAGGAGGAGATACGGACGGAGGTGCAATACGTTCGCGTTCAGGGATCTCTAATTGTATGCGAGACGACAGTGGTAACTGGAGGCAGAGAGAGCGGGCAAGAGCCAGGGTCGCTGCGCGCGCCTCCAACAACCGGATGACAGGGGGACGGTCGCTGTGTAATTTGCCTTCCGCGGAGGATTGCTGCACTGCGGGCGGGCGAGCGGGAGGAGGGTTGGACTGCGCATTTAGCGGCACAGGGATGACTGCAGTCGAGGCGAAGGCGAACGAAAATGCAATGGTGCCCAGAGAGATCATTTGCAACGGAAGAAAGCAACTACCGGGGTTTGTTATTCGTGCTAGTGATGGAGCAATAATTGATTTATTCCACTGTGGTGTAGGGGATTAAAGAAGATCTTCTCGAAACATTATTCTATTATCGAAAGTAAATGCCAAGCACCCAATTTAAATTTAAACACAAAATGCAGGGAATATTTTAACACTTTAAGCTCTCAATGATTTGGCGATGCATGTAAGTAAGACAAGGGTAAAATACTGACACAAAAAGGCAAGTTAACGAAGCTAAAAATTTAAATTAAATCAACTAAATTTTGTGATCAATCACTAGACAAAAGAAGAACGAAGGTATTAAGCAGAGATGACAAAATAAAGAGTATTGTGGCTCACTGTGATGAATTTCAGAGGATGTTATTCGAAAATTACTGATCCGCTCATTAATAATGCAGAGCAGTATGTCTACATTTCATATTGAAATTCTCGTAACTCTTTAGCACATTTCTCCAAAGAAAGGTTAGTACCATGACACTAACCTAAAAAATACGATATGAGATTGAATGGCATGCTTCATTGAATTTGTGTTAAACGGAATCAGCTGGAAGAATAAAAGTATCCTGTAAAAATTCATTGATGCAGTAAAAACGTTCTAACAGCATCTCCGAAAAAAAAACAGATCCGTAAATCCACGACCGTTGTTGAAATAAATAGTCGAGCGCCGTTCGTAAAAAATTCTAGTTAATGTTAATTTCAAAATTGTCTTTACTAAAACACTCACAATAAAATTTCGATATCACCATCTATTTATAAAAAACAACGTTTCGATGTACGCACATCATCATCAGGCTCTACATTTCTTAGTATTGTGACTGTAAAATTTACTTTGTATTTTTCAGCCTCATGATGATGTGCGTACATCGAAACGTAGCTTTTTATAAATAGACAGTGATTTCGAAATTTTGTAGTGAGTGTTTTAGTGAAGATGATAAACAATTTGCTTCGTCTTTTAACACGTGAAGAACTGGAAAATTTTGTAAGGTTGAGAAATTAGAAAAGTTGAATTAAAAAATGGTTCTATCCACAGAAATTCTCGGTGAATAATATTTTACAGCACATATAATGAAACAGAAAATTCACCCAGACCCACAGCATTTCTTTGAAAAGATGAATTTTTACCTAATATCTTGGTGAAAGAAGAAATTTCCTTGAGCAAACAAATTTTGGTAATAAAATATTTTGAATACTAAAGAAGCAACAAATGATTATAAATTATTACATGTATACGTCATACATCTTCGTAGATTTGTAAGACTTAGAACGAGATACCATACCACAGAAATAAAATTGATTCTTATTTGAAAAAAAAAAACATCTCAGCCAAAATTTACGTTTCGTTTTCTCAAATGAGATTCGCGATGCTTATGTTGACGGTTTGAAAATATTTTCTGTAGGTTACGATTATAATGCAAGTGCGATGCAAATTATTGAGGAGACCACTGTTCAAATGGGCATAATCCTACGAAAGAAGTACTCAACGGGAGGTGCGCGGACTTGCGTAGACCATGTATTCTTTATGAGCGGCGAGTAAAAAACGTAATATCACTAAAATTATGAACTGCAAGAAACGACTAACAGTGTTGACATATTGAGAATGTTGTCTATTTTTTATGTTCATTTTATATCCTGAAGATTGATGTGTTTATTACAATGAAATATTACTGGTATACATGGTACACTAGACAAAAAGGCTGGTCCATCAAAGATATTTTGAGCACTGTCCGTGATGTCACGAAATAACGGCACATTAAGGCAGAAGCACTCACACTGGTATTTTCTTCGGACTCTTTCATCAATATGCAACTAAAAATTATGACTAACTATATACGCAACCCATTTTTAACAGTAAAAATTTTGCTCCCAATGATTTGACGAAAAGATATTTTGAACTTGTGTTCCATCATGAACACACCCATGCACACCGGCAATACAAATTTATATTGTTCCTTTACATTTTCACATATATTCAAAGAATTATGTCGTCACAAATTTGTGTCTCCAGGAACCACACCTAAAGATTCAGTGAATATTATTATTTCCCATCCATGTTTATCACTAGCTCATTTGTTTTCCATTACACAAAACTCATGAAATAGATTTTCAAAAGTTTTTATAGCAAAAGTCCTTAATATTTTCAAGCTCATTAGTGTCATGCTTTCAGAGATGGGGGCAATGGCACAATTTTACACTAAGTTATGTAGCAAGATATTATATCGAAAGTTATAGATTTTAGCAAGATATTATTTCGAATCAGTTAACAGCATTTTGTCTTCAAGATTTACAACTCATGCGGATTTTATCTTCATGATCTATGATAATTCCGACTTGTGATTACTACGTAAGTAGCAGAACACACAAAAAAAGAGGTCGCAATGTTGCAATAGCATACTCATTAAAAATACCTAACGGATACAAAGAACTGTGAAGGCAACAATCTACAGATTTCAGTCTGCAGATTATTGTCAATGGAATGATGACATTTAAAATTCAAGTACAAGATATTACACATGAAAAATTAGAAAAACGGCTTCCAACGGGACTATGAACGCAGTTATCCCTACGAAATGAGGCCTAAAATAAATAAATGTACTTGTTTTAGAACAGAATGTCTATCCACACATCCTTATGAGTGGCACGCAACAACTTACCTCTGAAAGGGCTTGTTCTTCCACTGCTCGACGGTCATAATGAGTCTATTTTATTTACGAAACATAACATTCAACAAAAATACACCAAGGATTTAAGTTCATACTTCCAAAATAGTTTCATTATTTATATATTTAAACAGTCCTCGATACTCAAAGATTTTCAATTTCAACTCTTCACTTTAATCACACGAGAAACTATGTATACAAACACTCTAGTACACTTTCCATAACACTCGGTTATTAAGAATTTTGTCAATGGTGAATAATCTCAGGACCTTTTCCGACAAACAGAGAGTACCACAAGAAATTAAATATTAAACAATAATGTCCACAAAAGATTCACATCTGAAATGAGATGCAAATCATGACGAGAAAATGATCGACAGAAATACACGCGCAGATCCGTTGGTGCACCAAGAAGCAATAGTTAGATCTCTGCATTGTCCGAATAAAATTGCCACAGCTCCTGCGATACGGATCTGTATACCAGCACCTAATTGCAGTGACACTTCTAACGCTCAAACAGAATGGCTGCAACACGAACGAAATCAGGACAATGCAATGACTGTGCCAACAATAGGTTTCGTTTGTTGGTTATACAGTACGAATAGGTTATAGCTTCTACACACTCTTAATGATGATGACATTATTTTATGACAGCACAACCGTAACTATTTTCAGTTTGTACAGACCCTACTTATATGTTCTTAACGATTACTGTACTGCGTATGAATATGGAAGTGAAAGTCAACAAAACGTTTTCCTGCAAGTGTTTATAATAGAATTTAATTACATTATAAGGTTAAGTCGATTTAAAAGTGTGATGCGTAACTGAGGAATTGCCATTGATTTTCATCCCCTCAAAAAAAAAAAAATAAAAAAAATCACACAGACACGTGCGCTTGGGAAATTTTTTACTGTATGAATCTAACAAATGACGCTCGACAAAAGAACGATGACTTGATAATGATATCCGAAAACGCACTCTCGTAAGACGCTCAGTATATGAAGCGTATGCTCAAAATATTGTTCGGTTAAGGATAGCTTGCGCTTGTGAAAGTACATTGATTTTGAAATCCTGAGGTCGCACTACCCACAAATACGCTGTAAAATTTTGAATTTGAGCAGTGATATAGAAGCGCCTTATTGCTTGGCGCGATTCCCAATAAACGGGAGAGGAGAACTGATTTCATGTTACTATAGACGTACGTTTTTACCAGCACATTCAAAAACTGGGGTGAGATGAACAATAGATCACACGAGATAAACACATATTTCGGAGAAAAGCGTAAAAAAAATAAATTTACACACAAGAATATTTTGCACTGGGATAACTCTAAGTAAAGAACTCAAAACACGCTAACTCTGAAACGATTTGCTAAAACTTGATATGTAAAATACAATAAATGAGAGTCATAATCAAAGTAATCCCAGCGGTGTTATTTCAGCTTTCTGGCAAGTTGAAAAAAAGAAAGATGGAACAAAGGAAAATCCTTGATGACGAACAATGGATACTTGTACACTTCCAATCGAGGAAGTCATTTGCTCCACATTAAAGAATAATAGGATGGCTGTGGGAAATAATGTCAGTTTTCATTTCTGAACCCTATTAGAATATTTAAATCAGTTAGTTTAAGCATCCTTAATCACAATAATGGTGTACAAAAACGAGGAAGGAGTAAGGCACCATTTAGTATGACGTCAAAAGAACCTGGAATCCATGAACAAGGCGTGTTTCCACATAAGATCTCTCGTGCATTGAAAAAGAATAATCAGTCAAGAAGAATGTTTCTGAAACATGATAAAAGTTAAAGGCGAAAGTAGTAGGTAGAGAAAATGAGACAGCTGTGCACAGAAAACTGATGGTCCTAACCAAACATTAAACTTTATCTATTTCAACAAAGGGAGAGCTTACCGAACATTAACCCTGGGACCTCACACCTTCCCACTTGGAAGCTAATTCCCATACATACAATAGTTGTATCCCCGTGAGAGGAGCTTGAATTACAATACAAAGAATGATTTCGATTTATTACTAACACTCTCTCAGAACGTATGAAGGCGTTAACTCCCAAAGAAAATACAGTAAATATTGGAAGATGTGTAAACCCGCGGACTCCCTATACTCGACTGTAGAATCGAACTCCTTCATACCTACGCGAGTTCGGAGCCTCTATCCAAGAAAGGGATGCGTAGCTTGCGTGACAGCGTCATTACAACATTCAGAAATGTTTAGTACCGCGCTAACGCTCCACCATCGCCGACACGAGGGGATGACACTAATATTTGTGAGAGTCAACAACGTTTGGAGGTGGATGTGAGTGTCAGGAATTGGAACTTCACGAGGGGAAAGGAAGGGTGGTATGCGATGTTCTCGTAATTCATAATTGAGGATTGCAAAAATCACAGGCGGTAATTACTAAAGCACTTAAAGAATCATACTTCTTTCTCTGGCACATTCACTCAAACAGACGCCGTAGAGGGTTTTAATTTCTATCGTTATCGATGGCCACCAAAGGACTAACTAAGAGCAGTTTCAACTAAAATTCCCGTAAATTTGAAAATATCACCATTCACAAAACTATTGTCGGCGGCTTTTAAATATCGGTATTGAAATTCTTCATTTATATGAAACGAAGTTAGAATATTTTAAGGCAATATGAGAAGTTCAAACGAAAGCAACCATTTTACGCAAATACATATCTAACCGAGAAAATCATTTTTATCTCTCCATTCCTTGAAGAAATCAGATGCTTTTGCTGAAATATACACAAGCAGCATAGATAACAGAATTTTATTTCATTAGAAACCCTACGAACCAAGCAAAGACAATCTCAGTGTATAAAGAAGTATACGAAGGATAACTTCAGAGTTAGGCAGTCTTTCGCTAATCTATATCGTTTTCAAAAATACTTGCACAACTTATTGAGAACGACAATTCCCTCCTAAACACATGCTTTCCTCTGACGACGACATTGACCTACAGTAGGAAGAAAAAAAGCAGTGAACGCCATCTAAGGACGGGGAAAAGAGAGTTCAAGAAAAAGACGCACAAGGAAACAAAGCAAACCTTGCAGGAAGTCGTTTACGAAATACATCAGTCACTCACGAAAGGCCAGAGCAAAATTTAAAAAATATATTTTCGAAAACTTAATGAAGTAAAGACGTGAGAGAGAATACCAGGTCAGCGGTAGGTACAAAATGGACCTGAGAAAATCTCAGGAGTTGCTAATCTTCCACTAAAGGCGAGGCATGTATTTTGAAGAGCCACAGGCTTCGTATATCGAGCAACATGAATAGAAAATTGGATGAAATGTTGTAATTTCACTAATAGGAGCTTGTGAAATGTTTCATGCGAAACACAACAAAATAATGATTGACAGAAAAATCCCGCGCTCATGAAAAATTCCGTCTCATAAATAAAATAGAAACATTTAAATTTTAGTTTTATTTGTGACGATTTCGATGTCAAAACGTAAGTGAAACACGTGTAAAACACATGAAAACATTTTGAATAATGCTTTTGAGTTGCAGTGGATCGCTTCGAGTGTTGCAGCCAAAGAAGATGAAAATGATGTGTCAGAACATTTTAGAAGGAGTAATTTAAGGGTAGAAAAGGCAAAATTGGAAAAATACTTCGTACAACTTGATGCAAAACTCCGGAGAAATTCACACATTTATAGATTCTCAAATAATAACCCCTTTGTTCTCAAATTTTGTGCAGTGCTACATGTCAAACGTTCAGACCATATTATTTTGAATCAATCTGAGACTTTTCTAGGACTTCAATTGCTCACCTTAAAGAGCCCTAATACTTCAATGACTTTAACATAAGTGTCCAACACACTTTCTAGTAAACATCGGTTATCGCTCTACGGACGATTCATTGCAAACAAATGGCGCATTAAGCAACGTTGAGAAACTGAAATGTTTTTAATATTAAATTATGGATACAGAAATATTTTTTATTTTTAATCATTTTAATTTGCTTTTTTGTTTCTAATTTTTTCATTTCTAATTAGGGCAGAAGCTCCCTGATCACAAGGGATCCCCAACGGCAGCACCACCCCTCCCCAGTACCTTGCCTTGCTGTGGCGGTCAGCCGATGGCCACGCCACCCATCATCTCAAATGCCACACACACACACACAGCGTACGACACGCGACGTGCCTTTCTTAAAAAAAATCGCGCCATGCAAACTGGAATAATTTAAAAAAAAATTACACATTAGTTCATTGAAATAATGAAACTTTAACGCTCACTTTATTCAATGAAGACGAAGAAAGTGAGCGTAACAGCTCTTTTTCTTTATATGACATAATAACGAAGCATTAACATCGAGCAAGTCAAACCACAGAATGAAATCAGTCAAATAAAAACTTTTCATACACTGGTAACACATAATTATAAGTGCGGTAATATTCAAGACGTTTCATAGGAGCTACAGGACGTCAAACTCAGCTAAACAGTACAGAAAATAAATTTAATTGAGGTATTTGAAACACATTTCATCAGTACAGGTTCCAGTTGAAGGGTGTTGGCTAGGCGAAATTAATGTCACTGCACAAGCAACCTTCGCAAGGCTGCCTAACGAAGCGTATTTCCCAGAGCGTCCAACGTAATTCCGACACAGCGTTACACCCACACACCACCGCTGCTCACGAGCGACTGAATGAGGAAACGGACAAACGGTTCAACAGAGGCCTAGAATCGGAGGGGTCATTTGAGCGAACGCTCACAGCAAACGTTTTAACAAAGAGAAACAGTCTTTGTTCGTAAATAATTTATTGATATTAGAAAATATATTGACGATTAAGAAACTATGTGGATTTATCATTTCAGAGCAACGTCGAGTAAATAAGTTTCAGCAGTGAACAATTTTAACAATCGAAAACGCGTCAGGGGGATGTTTCATCGTTTCTCAAAACGAACAACTTTCCACATACATATTTCAATTCGCACATACCTAGTCCGGTATGTTCAAATGACTTGGAGCATGAATTTTGCACAGCCTTGTTTTTTTTAAAACATTGCATGATTAGATTATTAGTTAGTTTAAGCCTCCCTATCCGCAACAAATGCGATCCGAAGAGAGGAAGAAGGAAGGTACCATTTAGTATGGAGTTAAGGAACGCGGAATCTATGCACAAAGGGCATAGAAATAGTAAGTTGAGAAAGGAGTTCATGAAACAAGATCAAAGTTGAAGACAGTAGTAGGTACTGAAAGACGACAGCAGTGAACCGAGAAAAAAAGGTGGTCTTTAACACAACAAAAACATTTTATTTGAACAAAAAGAAGGCCTCCCTAACTCTGAGCTCGGGCCCTCATATTTTCCCCATGGGAGTGCTAATTCCCATAGATACAATAATTGTATCCCCCTGAGGGGAATTTTGCATGAAGACAGGATAATTTCCATAACGAGATGAGCAGTCAGCGGCCGTACATCGGATGCGACGTAGCGGACAGTGGTGTAGAGAACACGGCTTTGGATTGGCAACATCCGCACGGTAGGTGACGTAAGATCGCCGCCGCAGAAAACCGGCGCAACAAAGACGAACACCGAACTGACATCATAGAATTTCCCACTTGGCAAAGAAAATTAGGGTTCAGGCATTAAAGTAACAACAAAAATACCCGACGGAAACTTGTTGAATGTCGTTTGATCCGCTCATGGCAAGGTCAACATGGGTCTCCGCCTCGGTGTAGGTTTCAACGAAGTGTCGTAAGACATGTGAGTAGCTATTGACTTCATACGAGTCTGAACATGCGTTACATGGAATTGAGAGCTGAAAGCATTCGAAATATGAGTTCAGTTTTTGAAAAAAATGCGGCACGAAATTTTAATACAACTCTTTTGTGACACACTAATTTCAACATATAGAATTTCACTCAAGAAAAATAAATACTATAGAATAAAATTTGCTGCTTCTGTGTACGACAGTTGATGTACAAGAAAATGAACGTACCTGAAACTAACTAATATATAGTTCGGACGCATAATCTTTTAATAGAAGTCAAAATGAAAGATCATCATCAAAATCCGAAGATGAAGCGTCTCATCAAATCACCTCTCAAAAAACAAAGAGATTTCGAATACAAACAAAATGAGCTGATGTAAGAAGTACGTGAAAATGAAAACGGACTACTGAAACTTCAAAAAACACAACCCGAGTGATTAAAGAAGCACCTGCTACAAATGGAGGGAAAAGGCTTTGAACTAAGTCCGCCGAACTACAAAACACCCGAAAACAAAATTGGCCACTAAAGGCACGGGCAGGAGTGTGGGCTGAGGAAGCCGTTGTCCGCCCGCAGCAGTTGCCCAGAGGCGGCCTTTAGTATGGGAACCGCCGGGGGCCGCGGAAACGGCGGCGGCGCACCCGGACCTGCCATCAGGACGAGCAAGCATATCAAGGGACTGGCAAGAGCTTCCCCCTCATTACTGCAACGCGCGCTAGCTTGCAATTAAGATAACTGTAGACAAGGGGGTGTGAGATACTCTTGCAGGTTGTGCTATTCTCAACATCAACAGAGTGCCATTGTGTTCGATGAAATGAACCGCTACTTCACATAGTTTAATAGCATTATGAAAATGAAACATGAAACCCGTTTTGTAAATAAAAAAGCTTATCTGAAAAATCGTCAGATGAACAAAATTTAGAGTTCAAATGAGCTATTAAAAAATGAATTTATGAAAATTTCGCAATAAATTGCTCAAAAGTTGCACAAACACAAAATAGAGGAATTGAAAGTAGAAAGGATACAAATTTGAAAAGATTGTTCGAACATTATTTTCACGAATTATTGTTCTACCTTAAAAGTTGTGTAATCATAATTGACAGCGCGGGTGAAGGATAATGAAATGTTTATTTCGTAACCGCATCTGAAAAATAATTTAAAAATTTGAACAGGGAGTAAACCGTGCATCACATACAGATACGCTAATCACACGCTCTCATTAGCTCAAGTGATCAGTTTTAATAAGGTTATTTCGATAACCAAATTGACGAATGAGAATAAGCCACACAGCATTGCATGTGAGGATCAAATCGATAGTTCAAGTGATGAGACAAATCTTCGAGCCTTGTAAGCCGCTCGAACACATTCGTGCGCTCGAACATACATAACTTATAAGCATCACGTTCAGGAATATTTTTGCAACAATATTATGTAGACTGAAGACCAAGAAATCTAGATTTTACCCTTGTCTGACATGCTACAAGAAAGATTTCTTAATCTCTAATAGTACAATTGACTTGGTTGAAAAATATAGCACACCAGATTTAATTTGATAATTCCTTTTTGTATGTAAGCGAAATTGCGATTGTAACTTTCATCACTACAGCTTATTCCAGTGGATCTGCAAAGTGATCGATGCCCTTAGAAACATTCAAGAAATTATCAAAGACCTACAAGTAAAAGTTAGAGGTAGGAGTTCGCTAGGGGCATGCTTTCCGAGAAGTTACGCTCGAAGACAGTTTTGACTTTCAGGGAGTAATTCTTTTCCCTCCGGGAGCGATGGTAGCCAACAAATACTCAAGTAGTAAATTCCTCATAACATTAGTTCACTATTTACCTCAACACACTCGTTAGAAAAGTACTGAGTTCTTCATAAGACCGCACCTCACGCAGTATTGCCTGACAAAAACAATTTTAGCAAGGCTGTCCGTCGCAATATGAAAAGTTTTCTAATGGGTTTTTCAAAACGATGCGCGTAGCTCTCTCTCCTTTAAATAATCTGTGGCAAGAAAAAAAGCTAGTACTGTTCGCTAATACAACAGTTGAGGTTAAAAGTTTAGCAACATTTCACCAAGAAAGCCCTGAAAAAACATGTGAATCATTTGGGTTCACTGACGCGTAACGTTATGCTTTGATGCCCATGTATGGCTTACGCACTCGCATGAATTTTTCAAATTTACAAAATCAAAATTTGATTCACATTATAATCTGTTTTGGCAAATCATGACACTTCTCCTTATATGAAACCTTCCATGAGCGCCCTAAAATTCTTACTGAGACTAGAGTAAAGTAAAGCAAGAATATGCTTGTACTATTTGGGAATAAATGTCTGCAATGACCGAAGGAGCCGCGTTCTCCACAAAGCTCATGGCATATGTTAAAATCTCAGCGGACAAAAAGCGACAGGAAATGAATTTGCAAATCATGGCGATAGCAACGCAGACCTCGCTATTTCTTTACGACGTATCATTCGTGATTCTTAGAGGGAAAAATGCAAGAGCTGTAATAGTTCTTAGAGAAGCAGAAGCGAAAATGCAAAACTAAGAGTGAAGCTCGAAAACTTTAGGAGGGGAAAATATAGCAAAAAGCGCAATAACGCGATCACAGGCCGCTGCCCGAGCGAGCACTGGCTCTCCTTGACACGTGAAGCGAGGTGCTGGTCGGGTCTGAGGAAAGTAGCTCTCAGAGGCGGGAAATTTCCACAATATTTAGCGCATTCATTTTGAAAAATAATTCTACACAGAACTTTAGTTTCAAAATAAATTAATTTCAGGGCAAAATTTGTTCTGTAAGGACATGAGATAAGAAGACGTGTTTAAGTTGCATCTTAGATGTGTTTTTCTCGCTTATGTAAGTAGTTGTTCATCCAGAAGGAATCGACGAATCTGCGAGTTGTTTTCACAACAGCCCGCAAGATCGTAAACGGAACATCAGCTAGAAATATTATAGAAAAATGATGAGCAAATATACTTCAGAATCCTGTTCACAGTACATATATAAGAAAACAATTTAGTCTTACGTAAATAAGCCCGCACAAAGTGACCGATTAACACGGTATTGAGAGCTTCCTACCAAAGCTCCGTTCAACAGAGCAGAGCTGAGCAGGAGGGCGCATGCAGGACAGCAAGCATTTCCTGGCGCAAGTAAACAGCACCAGCACACGTACGGAGGATGCGCTCTTTCCTAAACAGATCAAATAGCAGCTCAAGAGTGCACGCTCTCCTAAACAACTCACTATCCACCTCACTATTCATGGCAGGCTGGCCACGGACACAAGGAAATTTGAAGTTTTCCCTGAATTTGTGTAAATAACTTTTACAGTAAAGTAAAAAATTGGGAATATGACTGAGTGCAATAATTTTTTCAGCTCACAGATAGGAAAATATCGGCATTGAAAGTCTCGCCTTCAATGCAACGCATCAGTTGAAGCTGCACTGAGAATGCACTCACTAGGGTATGAACTGAAGCGTTGTAGCGAAGGTATAACAAAACTGATCGCACACGTTTTCTGAGACCCGTGTTCCTCTGAATACCTAAACCCACCACATAATAATACACTGTTGTAGCTTGCTTGTTTGGTTGGTCCGTGGCTCTTCATCACGGTCTTTAGGAATGCTTCATGACAGTATCTGTGATACGTGTCACCAGTGCACAAGAACAAGAATATTTTAATCGCGGGTACTATTAAGATAGATATTTTTGCTTGTCAGTCACCAGTGGAAGATTTTTTTTACAGGAAATATCGAGTCCAGTCATTTTGACTGAATGAAAATTTTTAGTGTGTATACTAGCATGAACATAACATACGCGGACCATAGAAGGAATATTAATTAAAGTACACATTTTTTCCTTTAGTGATTACCTCTCATACATGTAATAAGAAGAAGAGGTATAAAAATGTAAATGCTAAAGAATAATGGACAATTCCAGGTAGCTTGCTCGAAGCCCCCTCAGCTATTTACTAGCCATATGGATAACAGCTTCCAAAAAAATTTAGGAATCAGAGACAACCATTACAAATAACTGTACACTTTTCTTGAAAAAGGCAGAATGACCACAACCCCAACGTGCATGTCAGACTGCAACTGTAAAAAAGAGGAAAATTATCTCATAAGAGCACGAGCGAACATTTAAAGACCACACTGCACGAACATCTGCACTGCTGACGATGCTGTAAATATATGTGCAGCAGCACCAGGTCGCAGCAAGAAGACTGGCGGGATACAAGGGCACCAACAGTTCGTTATCTCGCAAGATTCATCAAGCGCACAGGGCGCGGCCGCAGCACCAGGACCTGCTTAATGATCACGACCAAGCGACCAGCTGCCCTTTTATTGCTTTGCAAAATTGCGTACTACAAAACAGGCAAGAATTTATCAGGATGAACACAAAAGAGCACAAGTCAGATACAACATAACGCTCGTGACTATATTTAATGATGAAAATATTTTTAAGTTATCGTTAGTGCCTTTTTATCGCTGATGATGATGAGTATCATTTACAAATATTTTTTGTACTAGTTTGACTAGTTTGACAAAGAATCAAATAATATTCTTTTGAATTTGCGCGTAAATAAAGTTTATCTCTTCAAACGAATCCTAAATAAGAATTGTGGATTTGATTAACAGTAGCCACTCTCAGTAATTTGTACTTCTCGACAAAAATTGCACACAGCCTGTTTCATTTAATAATTGTAATCTAACACTAGATTTTGTAATCAAGCAGAAAATTTTCAATTCCGTAAACGAATTTTTTATTATAAAATTTTCTTCTCATATGAAATATGCTCATAGCTTCAAAAATGGGGGTTGCTTTATCCAGTAAAAGGTTAATTCGCACTAAGGATTTCCGCAATTTCGGTCGTCCGTAAAGGAAATTACTAACGGTTTTCCCAGTACACATCTCTTAGCGATTAACAGCGTTCACGCAAAGTGTGTTTGCTTTGTAATTGTCAACTGAACTTTGGTAGTAAGAAAACAGTCGCGATTCTTGTAATCAATGTGCCAACTTTTTATAATTTATCTGCAACATTTTATTTTAAGAAATTTCGACCGCATTTTAAATTATAAGGGAGTGAACCAATCTTGGAAGGCGCGCTAATCCCGCCATGTGTACAGTTAATACAAAAACAAATATTTTAAGAGTAAATAGAGGACTACCCTTAAGAAGGTATAATCGTTCGCAACCTTTTGTAACGAGCAAGCGTTCTTTCTCGGGAGGTCGTCACGGCAGGTATCATTTGCCCTCGGACTCCCTGGAGCGACCCGTCTCCGCTCAAATCATTCTAGGCCCTCAGACCATGTTGTATATGAATTTACTTTCTACACACATTGTTGATGCATCTAACTTTGTAATTTTTCCTCTAGCATCGCTTCCTCAAAAATTGTGTATCTATTGTTGAAGCCCTATGAAGCCAAACGTCTGCAAAAATTTTCAATAAGGGGAAAAATTAATTCGAAAAATTTCAGAAAATGATGTGAGGATCTTAATAGTCCTCGTCTCAAGCGAACGAAATTTCTCAATGTATTGTTTTTAATGTTTTAATCGAGATTTAGGGAGAGTTTGGGGGGTTAGCAGAAGAATATAATTTGTGGGTAATCAAAATAGGTCAAAGTCGGATCTTCTTTAGTTAGAACACAATCAGATCCGTTCAATGTTCGATCATTTGAAAATTGAGCTTAAAAGCATTGCGTTATCGCATGTTAAACATCACACAAGTTGTGAATTGGAGACCCTCCCAGCAAGATGGTCGCTGTAGACCCGTTAGCGCCACCGATGTAGCAATGGGTCTTACACATGCACATCGGGCACCAGTGTTTTGCCACCGAATGTTTTTCACACTTCATATCTGCAAAATAGCACTACAACATAAATATTTTCAAGTACCGATCCTGCTTCTCTAGCTCCAAACAAGGCCTCCAAGTCTAAAATGAAAGAATTCGTGATGGATTCCTGACAAATATACCACCATAACAGTGCACAGCCTCTTCTTATCAATAAAATGCACTCTTTTTACCCGTTTCTCTCCAGATTGAAGGTGGATTGTCGGCACTTATTAGTGCAAAAATTTGCAGAAAAACATTTTTTCACCAGGAAGATGAATATTTAACGCTGATCATGTAGATGGGAAGAAATATGTTATAAAGCCAGCCTCGTTCGAGAGACGTTGAAAAAGTTTTCGCTTATTTTTTTGCAGGGCGTTCAGTATTCCTTGAGACTACAGGACTTATCCACCTGACTCCTCTGCGTATATCTTTAAATGGTGTAAATTAAGTCTTCTAAATTATTCTCCTAGATGTTTTTTTTCCCCAATCCTCGTGTTGTAACTCTGATCGGCGCATGCCTTAGATATAGTTCATTATGTGTAAGCCCATCAGTTTCCGTATTTTACAGTATATTCTTCGTTCATTCCCTTCCCTTCTACGATCCAGCAAAACTGGTGACCACACAGACCGACACCATAGCGGTGTGTAACTTACATCGAACTGTCTAGATCTTTCCGCAACTTAAATTGTACGCAAATGAATTTCCACGATTTCTGTTTCCACGTTTGCGTGTACCTCGACCTCATACGCTGTCAAAGATTCATTAGTTGCTCTCGATCGTATATCTCTGCCAAAGCAGTAAACTTAAGGCGCAGATTCACAAACAGAAGTTTGGAAAATCCATTTCCGCTATTCTGAAGGCAAAGTACATGGGCTCGAATAATGAATTATAATAGAAAATGATATGGAAGAAGGATCCCGTGAACTTGGGAAACTTTAATCTTTTCCTGTGATAAGAATTTTGATTCAGTTGCTTGTTCTCCTGGAGAAGAAAATACAAGTGGGCCAATGTATTTTTCTTCTGTCCCATAAAAGATGGGCGATTAGTACGATTCTTTCCTTTCAATTCCTGTACAACCAATTGACGCATCAGAATCCTCTTAAACTAGCAAGAGTTTTTTATTCCAGATTATTCCTACATTTATTTACTACTCTGATCAAGTTTTACATCATCTACCTTCCACATTCTTCTTGAGAGAAAACATGAATTTCACCCCAGAACTCGGATTTATCGATAATCGTGGAGTGCTGCTGAAAAGCTGCAATTGTTCTATCCTCCATAGCAATACCGGGCTAAAGAATTGCAGCCCGGTAGTGTAAGCAAATAAATTCAACGAAGTAGGAAAATGGATGTTCTGCTGACACCGCACATTCGAACACGTACGACTGCATGCGTTGCCAATGGAGTCCAACCCGGAATTCAGAAACATGTCACTTTACCAACCAACAGAAAATATTTGGAATACTCCTTACTCCCATAAATGGCAAACCAAAGTGTCAAAATGAGAAGTACTGAAAAATAACAAGAATGCGACGACACGTTCAGCACGTAATTGTCGAATATTCTCATGCATATTCAGAAAAACTCAATAACATTTTCAAGATGATAATAAAAAATTATAACTATTAACAGAATGGCACTACCGAAACCATTTTATAGTGTAAATTCATCCCATGCGAACATCAGTTATACTCGTACGTTACCTAATCAATACGCATAGTCATTCATTCCAATATTTTGGGTGTCCGGTATTATGAACCAGCATTGCAGTGCAATGGGTGAAACAAGCTCAACTAGAGATTGTGAGATCAGTCTGTAGTTTATATTGAAGTAAATCAAGCTTTGGTACTAGCTGTGCGGTAATAGCTATGGTGACCATCCTAACTGAAAATTCGAATACATTGCAGGCTAAATAAGGAAGCCATAATTTGCTTACGTAAATTATGATATGCGAGAAACAGGGTGGAGAAAAAATCCCAAGACTCTTTTTCAGTTTGAAATAAAAGCTGCTGACATTTGTCTTTACAAAAAAGTACACTCGGTCAATTGCTGATGTCTTGCTTTCACATTTCAGACAGAATTTGTTGTTAGAACCTTATCTACTATTCTGAAAATGAGTGAACGCAGTTATTGAACCGCAAGATAAATTGCGTGATCATAGGGCAATGAAAGCAAAATGAGGGCACATTTAAAAATGAACTTCTATTGGGTTTCATAGTCCTTAGTAAATTAATATGAGGACGATTTTTGTTTCATAACTCTTTCCTACTGTCGATATATTTCCAATTAACTTAGTCCGAGAACTTTTTCTCTACTTCGTAAATGAATGTTACTATGACTTTGCCAAACTGCGGTTTCAACTTCAAGTTTAATGGTAGCAAAATGATAAAAATTAAAGGGAAAAACGGGATAGAAAAACTGTAATTAGTATGAGCTAAAACTCAGACAAATCTTCAAACCATTTTAAGGCGTTCTAAAAAGTTACCAGCAGTAGGAGATGAGACAAACTGAGAAACAGCTTAGTATCGAACTAGAATAGGGAACGAATACACACGGAGCATTTGAGATCGTCACTTCAACAGAGTGGAGAAGAGCAGTTTGTTGAGCACCGCATTGAGACGTCACAAAGAGCAGGTCTCCGACGACAGGAAACCAGAACTCTCTCCTTCCCTCAGTCGGGAGGGAGGCGCGAGGATGTAACGTGTGCATGCATCAGCTGCACGACATGCGTGCAGACACAGCATGCGGTGCTTCATAATTTCAACTTGAGAGCTTTTTTAGTCTTAATAAAAGCGTACTTTTGCAGTGGCAGATGCCGAGAGACAAAGACAAACAGCTGTTTGCAGTAAAGAATATCCTTTCGATGTAGCACGTCGATCACTCAATCCTCCCTTCAAGTACCTCGTTGAAAATGTCGCAAATTCATTTATGTTCAATATCCTTTGGACGCGAAGCCAATTAAGAGCTTCTGAAAGTATGAACAGTTAATTTCTCGTATTCATTATACGTACTTAAAATCAGAGGAGAACTCAATTGGATATTTTAATTCTGATTTTATAATTCATACTTATAAAGGATCTAATTTTCTCGTCGAACACTAACGCTATATGCAAAAAGAGACGATTAATACTTCATTCATTGATTATATTTCTGGGGTTCTCAAATGGAACTATCGAAAGAGTTTAAATACAATTGTGTGTTAAAGCAGTTGAAGTTTGAAACTGACCATTTTTCTCATTCCTCACTTTTTAATCAAAAGAAAGCATCTTTTGTCACCATGCAAACTAGTACACATCGATCTTAGGTTCATACTTGTGAATAAATTATTACACTTGAAATCCTGAACAGGGAACATATAATCTACAGTATATCTGGCTAGTATAAAAACGAAGGCGAAGGACAGCAGAAAAAAATTAGCTGTACTTGAAGCACAAGTGATAGGACTATTTCTAAAGTATTGCAAACATAAGAAGCTGAACAAAGTGCAATGTAAGAATGGCGCGGTCCGTAGTACTAAGCGAACCACGAGCCAGAAAAGGAACTCCGATGATGAAGACAGAACGGCGATCTGTCCGGCCTGCTACAAGTCATTAGTGTGCCGGGTTGCGGTGCATCATCAAGCACGTCAAGACAACAGGAGCGTCTTTCAGACGATCTGTTTGCACGGTCTGGTCCTGCTTCACTAATGCCTGAGTAGACGTCTCACTATATAGATCTTCCATCGCGCCGTAATTAGAGAATGAACATCATGAACAACACCAAAGTCGTTGACGCTCGACGCCGTACAACAACTGAACCTCACCCCAGTACCTATTCTACTCGTAGTTACACACAGATAACATTTGATTGCATGCCGAGCGACTAGAAAGTCATCTGGTGGATGATATTTAAAATTTCCTTTTCAGCAAAAGGGCTTGCATGATTTTCCAGATTTTTTACATGCGTAAAGTAATTTATACCACGAGCTCTCAAATTAGACGTTATTTTTCCAAAAACTTCCATAATGCAACAAGTATAACTTATTAACTATTCGGTGACACGTTAAGAAGTTGACAAGTTCGAGTTTTAACGATTTTATTTGTCATTTCATTCATTGCAAGTTTCAAAATATGGAACAAGAAACTATCAACTATTAAAAACATAGCAACAGTACAAATAAATTTCAAATTTAAAAAAAATCTCAAAGTTTGGAAGGAAATCATTCTAAAAAATATCCAAGGTACAATACAAATCTGAAAGCGTAATACCCGGAAAGAGAAGAACAAAACCCGAAAAAACTGACTGAAGGCAGGCTCACCGAAAAATTAGGAATGAATGATTGATAATGTACTCTGAATGAGAAATATTTCGAAAGCAGGGAGGAACTTCATCTTTAGAATGTACTTTTGATCTAAATTTTCGAGATCATCATACGTGTCCCTCAAACTTCCACAACACCGAGGCCTTCTTGAGTCTCATAGCAGGGCACTACTTCGTGTGGCACTGGCAGACTACACAAGATAGAACGTCACACACGCAAAAATTTCAGCGAAAGTATTGTCTTATTGACAACCAGTGATAGGGTAAAGATTAGCCTGAATCACATCCCCAAATAAGTAATGTTCACCTTAAATCATTTCTTTGATTTTACTGCTCCATTACATCTCTCAGGAATTAAAAAATTGCTTGTCAGCTTTCAGACGCATTGATCTCCGTCATAAATAATTCAGCGGATTATATATTTACAATAAATTTCCGTATATAATAGCCCCACGCTAAATGACAACGTGGAAGCATCTAAGAAACATAGGAGGCACTCGAGGGATTACGAGATCTGAGACAAGGAACTCAGCGGTTTAAACTAGAAATGTACGCTTAATCTTTAGCGAAGAATATCTGACTGCAATAGCCTGAAGATGATCGCTTCAAAATTCAGAAAAGGGAATTTTTGAGTTGAAAATGGAGACCGGAAAAGACATTCCATTGAGTTCAATGACAAATTTCTTAACAGTTAAGAGATTAATGAAGGCCTTTAGTTTCTAAGGAATTTACAAGTTTTTGAATTTATCCAAGAAGTTATCATTTATCATTTAATTTAAACTATTGAAAATTTTAATTAAAAATAAACTGTAGTAATTAATCCGTTGCTTCCATAGTAAAATTTGAGACAATTCTTTTGGGATGACTCGAAAAATGCAAAACGACCGCAACAGTACCTAGACACTGAAGTTGATTTTAAACAGAAAACGTGTGCTCTGACGTTCAAAATAAGAGTCAAGTGCAATGAATAACGTTAGTGCGTTCACTGAGCATGTTATTCAGAGGCTGGTTGGGTTGTTTGACTGAGGTACCACTTAAATGTTCAGATTAGCTTTCCACTTTCCCTTCTGTAGCTCGCGCCATTGCATCAAACGTAACCACTGCCATCTTCGATGCTTCGCCAGTTACCTCAGATTTTCTACATTGCGCCTCATTTCGTTGTGTACGGAGTCTAAGTTGAAGCGAGTTTCTAAAACCAGGTTTGGAATAGAATCATCCTGGAATCTGAAATTTTAATTGTCAGAAATGCAAAGAAATCACTGATCTAAATTTAAAGTTAAAGCTTAGGCATAAGTATAAAGACTCAAATGTGAACTCGAAGAATTCATTCATTTGAAAGAAATTACATTAATCAGAACGTTCAAACAAGTGTATGATAAAATGCCATTGAGTGCAAGTGCATAAGTCTGATAGTGGAAACGAATGTGTTGCAAAAGCGGTTTGGTCGTTAGCTTCAGCTTTACTTGATGACGAGGCGAGCGCAAGATTCTATGCAAGCATTTCCGCTACATTTGTATCAACTAGTTAGTAGTTAGCGGTCATCGTGAACCACGGTCCTTGATCAAGAGAGACACTCACAAGGACGCTCCATCAGCATGCTTGCATAGGGTACTGAGGTCTTGTCATTTTAAAAAAACTTCCTTCAATCCCTTCGTACACGGATTTTCAAACAATACGAGCGTAATTATCATGCACAATTTTTTTTTCAGTACCAGAGATAATGAATCTCTACATGCATTTCTTAAGTTCTTTCTCTGTGTATCAAGTTTTCAACTAGCTTTTTATAATTCTAAATGTTTTATAAGTGTCGTGAAAAAATATTTATTTAAAATTATTACAAATGTTCTTACAGAGGAACTATTCCCGCTAGAGTCACGAATAGTACTCAACGGATTACAAATGTGATCTGTTTGTTTTTAAAATGGGTGAATACAACGAATAAATAATATTGTATATCTATTGTAATTATACCGTCTATGGATGAAGCAATGGACATTTAGTACCCTTTCTATATTTTAACTGCAAAGCGCAAAAGTTTCAACTGAAGACAAAATTCATAATCTGTGCATTAATCTAAACAGCTATCAATAAATTTACATGACTGCAATTTAGTGGAAAAATTTATTCAAAGACGGCTGACCGATGAACGCAAATTACGGTAGCGTAAGCGGTAGTTAAAAAAATCATTGCTGATCCGTCAGGTGAGTTAAGCTGAGCTATGCATTCAGAGTTCGGGGTTTATTTTTCCTAAATTAGGCAATAATTAACTCTCTCGACGATATCTCACTTACCTCTTTACGAACGTTACTGCCACACTTCTCGCAAATGCACACACAAGCAGAATTTGTCTCAAGATAGCCACTGTTAAGATAATACTAGAATATATTCTCCCACTCATTCGCTATATGTGAGAAGGGTTTCCCTCCTAGGATAAAATTAGGGTATTGGAAAGCTTCTCAGTTGGTACAATCCCGAGGTTTGACATGACTTGACGTATCAAAAAATCTAACAAATATTTCAAGGAGACCTTTAAGGTATCTAGACATTAAGGTATCATTTAAGGTAACTAGACAAACAGTTTGAATGATGGGTGGAAATGGTATATTATTACTTATCAACGAAATTCAAATACGTAAAACAACAAACATTGAATGCATTATTCATCACACTGATGTAGTAATCTATGAATGCAAAAAATTAAAGTTTAGAGCAAAATTTAGGAAAACCAGATATGCAACGGACCTGGCGTGGTGGGCGCCTCGCGCTGGAGGGATGGAGGAGCCGGCGGCGGGGGAGCTGCTGCGGCTGCCGCCCGCCAAGCCACTCTTGCTCGCGGATCCTGCAAATGAAATGAATAGGCAGTGAGCGACGAGGTGTGCAAAAATAGAGACCATGATTATAGTGCGTACAGCCCCACTTTTAGTTGTTGTAAAATAATAACATGATACAAATAGCAGTTATGGTAAAACATGAAATAAAAACAATTTTATCAAAAGAAAAAACGTAAAATACTCCGCGATGAAAAAAATTAAGGAAATACATCGCGATATGAATACGTCAAACACGATTTAAATTCTCAAAAATTTGGTTAAGACAATGAATGTAGAAGTAAACCCACTTTAAACTGCGCATTACTTGAAAGTAATTCAAGATAGTTAAGTTGTATTTGTTATTCTTCTAGGATATACTCATCAGCAATTAAATTGATAGCAAAATCGGAGAAATAAATAAGTATGACTTACAAGGTGCTCTTAATGATTTTTTCCTATTTTTAAAACTTTAACACAAGTAAGGCAAAAAACATGGAAATTACCACAAATCGTCTAAAGTCACGTAAAGCAAAAGACAAATTTGAACTTAAAAGAACTCGTAAAAGCACTTACAGATTAAAAATTGGCTGTTTTCTGAAATTGAAGATCCACAAAGCACATCGCATTCTCGTATAATCATGAAATTTTTCCTACCTCGTATGAATTAGACGAAGATATACATCTTTTCTCTAACTTTTCAACCTTGCGAAATTGTTCCAATTCATCGCGCGTTAAAAGATGAAGATAATAGTTGATCATATTTACAACAACACTCAATTTTACAAAATTATGTAACACTGTCCGTCTATAGACAGCTTTTTATAATTGCTGATCATGTTCACTAAAACACTCAAGTTTATCGTATTCAATGACGACTGCCGTCTGTAAAAATCTTCTCATAGACGGAAAGTGTTATAGAATTTTACAAAATTGAGCGTTTCAGTGAATATGATCAATAATTATCTTTGTCTCATATAAAGAACATTATAAACTGAAGATATATATGGTTAATGTGGACAAATTACTTGATGCAAAACTGCAGAAATGGCACGCATTTATGTATTGTGTTCTCCATTAAGTGTTCGATTAAATTCGCAGAGTGTACGATTCAAAACTTTACCTAAAAATAGAAAATGACTTTTAAATATTCCTCAACCATTAGTGAGCATGCAAAAAAATTTAACAAGGAAATGAACTTAATCAGCTCTGTACATTCGAAGAGGCTACAGACCAGTCTGAAACCAATCGAAACTTTAAGTTCGTTTAGAAAATTTTTCCGTTAAAAAAAAAGAGTTGTGATTAAATCAATTGATGGTTCTACATTGGCTAGGATCAAAAGGCTTTTCGTTTAATAAAGCAAAGGTCTCATGACGCACGTTCACTAACGAAAAAAAGAAATCATTGTCCAATCAAGGAGGGATGAAAAGCAGATCAAGGAAAAGATTTCTAATACAATTGCAACACCTTCATCATAACAAATATGATGTATAAAGAGATGGCGAGCAGGCGTTTGAATTGAGTTCAAATAGCGTAAGCATGCACAACTTTTGCTGGACAATCACAACAAAACAACAAAAAACGCTTTCACTTTCTCCACGCGGAAGTTTTGCGTGTTGTCACACGGGAAGGATTTCCCCTAGCCCTAAGTGAGATCAAAACATGACAATAAGAGGCTCTTCGGATGAAAAATTCAGCTAACAGATCCGCCTTATAAAGCAGAAGCTGCAGCCCATTCGTCAGATTTCGCAAATTTTTCTAAATATTACCTTATTTTAAAGTCAGCTTCATGGACAAGTTTAGGACAGTGACAAATTCAGGACATACGAACATCACACAAACGAAATTTCACTATTGGCGAAACCGAAAGAGTTTGCTTCGTGTATTATGGGTCATTTTTTGTGTCTAGGGTTACCTAGAAAGAGAATCTCCTCAGCCGAGAACGTGCCCGCACTCATTACGAGCCACTTTTGCAAATACTCTCGTTTTAAACGTGTTCGAAAATGATCAAATATGCAAATTTCAATAGCTTACCTCATACTTTAACGTTAATAATGAAGGTAATGGAGGATAAAAATCGTAAACCATTTAATTTAAACGTATCTATCTTAGGAGCGTTAAGAACAAAATCTGAAAACACGCGGAGTGAAAATATAAATTTGCCAAGAAGGGGAAACAAACTTCTTAGTTCTGTTTATTTTTGCGTTTAGTACATCTGTGTCAACTTGCTTGCCTCACTTTCTTGATAAATTTCAATAGAATACATTTCCTATGCGCCTTCAAGATACTTTTGAGAATGGTCTCAGGGTCTAAACGTTATAATTAAATGGTTTTTAGAGTTTTCTTCCCTATTTTCTATACAAAATTTCGCGACGAAAAAAATATGCACCTGATCTAACGTCAAGAGTAGCAGTATTGTGGGAAGTTTGAACCAAATAGAAGCCCTCAAAATAACGAGGGTCTGTAATGAACACGTTTCAATACGACAGACTGCGGCAACAGCTGCATCCAATTGACTGACGGGTCACAAAAAGCGGAGGGCACTATAATTATTACCGCTTTTTAAATGTTCATCCTGATGAGCACCCAAGGGCAGGGTCAGACGTGCAAGAAATCTCAGGCAGCAATAAAAGAGCTGTAGAGGGAGACAAGCTACCAGTCTCGCACACAACTTTAAGGTGGCTCTATGTAATGCTACAAAGAATGCACTGCCTTACGCTACTGTAAAGTTCAATTTCAGTGAGGAATCATAACACGTTTTTCTCTGACACCCTTGTATTTAACTTTTAAATTACTTACATTACTCGATGCAAAGAATTTTCTTGTAATAATGTGGTATAATTTAACACGAAATATTTTCAACGTGAAATATAGGAGAATGCTGAGAACAGCATGGCATTAGGTGAAAGTTCGATCCCCACGGGTGAGCCAACACTTCTTTACAAATGATACAGTGATTGAAGCGCTAAGACATGCTCTCTGAGACACGAGATAAATAACTCGAAAGCAAAAATAAAAACCTTCTGTTTGTGAGTCGTGTTTCCTCCTACAACGTTAGTTTTTCAACTAAGGAACAAGGTTCTCCTATGCATTTATTTGCATAACGGCAGCCAAAAACCATAGTTTTACGTTATTTTTCTACAAGACGATCAGTTTTTATGGCACAAAAACGTGTGATAGTTCTGCCGAGCAAGGGTTAATAAGCAACATAGAGCATGTTACTTTTCCTTATTCTGTTGATGCCACCTATAGGGTAGACAACATAAAAATAAATGCAATACATACTCTACATAACTTCAAAGTAAATCAAGATATTAAAGTTACACTCGATATTTATGTGCATAAACTTGATTTCAATCACCATACTAAAATTGGCCACAGTTCGTCTCAGAGCGTTGTGTTGACTGGAAGCGGTTAAATAGCGAGTTGCACACAACTTTTTCGTCGGAATTCAGACCTAGAGAAATAAGTTACTTAGAAATCTTGAACAGTAAAATCATTCCGGAGCGTCATAGTTCTAACGAAAACTACCTCAACCGGATCTGGCGCGTGCAAAATGACTCGGAAGATAAGTTAGGGGGCAGAATAATTGCCCTCGGCCCTATTATTAAATGCTCCTCAAGAATCCCTGCCCCTACATCTTAAAGTTTCTGCAGAGTTAGTAAAAAAAGTGTATTCACCACCACCTCACAATCTAAACGACTTACAGAAATTACTCATGAAATATAAATTTTTAGTAATAAATCCCAGGTAATGTGAAATATGATAGAATCGTTGAGACTAAGGTGCGAAATAAGTCGAAATAAGATAACTATCATATTTTTAGATCGAATAAATCTGTATGTTCTACTATTTACGGCATTAACGAACATTTTTGTTACAATTTTTTAAGGTATATAATGACTTTTAGAATTTTGGACCATTTATACATCACCAGTGTTATGTGCAACTTAACTCACTTTATACAACCTAAATTCAACACAACACTGCAAGACGAAAAAATGATGAAGGTAAACACTTTTCTCCAAATGAAGCCACAGTTAGAACTAAATCATCTGCATTTATTCAAGCATTATTAACGGTCAAAGTTGAGTCTTTCTTTCGTGGTCTATGATATTTGTACGTAAATATTAGTCAAAATCCACAACTACACAAATCTTACGAATGGGTGAAGCATGGCAGGTGGAAAATTAACAAAAAATTCATCTTTACCTCCTTTTCCACGAGCGTAGTTACCGTGATGTAAATGTTCCAGGAATTATCGAAAGACGACAAGTCTCGTTAATAAATTCTGAGTGAAATATTCTGTGGTAACAGATTATAATAATAAATTCCATTATGATACATAGCTTTCTCACATGTTTCCATCGTAGTCAGAAACACAAGTCTTTCACAAAAATCGAGAGAACACAGCTAGAGAGTAGAACAGGGAATCAGACGAAGGTGACTCCAGGGTACAATACTATAGACACACACATGTTTCTGTTAAGTTATCACTCGTTTCGTCATCTTCAGCAACGCGTGAGGGAGGACCTCATCTAGGACGCAGGGGAAAGCTGTGTGGTCCCTATATATATTGTGAAGATAGTTTTTCTCCAATATTATAAACTCAGAAGTTAGAGTGAATGAGGAGTTGATACGAAGTTAAGATTCCACAATACCAAAAGTTCAATATTAGATAAATCCTTCCACTCTAAGCGCTATGCAACAGCTGTTGCCGTAAAACCTCAATAGAAATACACATATTACTTCTAGATAGATACTCATTTTTCTCCGTTTATTATATTATCAATAAAGGAAGATACGGTGAACCAAAATACGTTGAAATAGTTCGGTGGTATAAATTATTTTATTGCTGAAGGCAAAATATAAATTTCTATCCACTCAAAAAATTCCCAGGATAATTTCATGCATGTTACTGGGAACCAGTTTACGTTACTGGAAACAATTTCATCTAGTGTTCCGGGATGATTTTGGAAATGGAACATACTTTATCCCTTTTATTCATAAAAATGAGGCCTGGTCACAAATGAAGATTTTATTGCTGAGCTCTGACCGAGCTCAATTACTACAGGAGCTCGACTCAGATCAGTGAGTATATGACCGACCCTCGGTTTGGTATTGAGGCTCAACGCCCTTCAAGTAGTAACAGCTGAAAACCTGGAACTAAATAAATTGAAAATTATTTATTTTTCAACGAACATACTGATTAGAGGGAGCCATCATATGGGGTAAATTTCCCTGTGCGAAACGGAGGAAAAATTTCCACAATTTTTTTCAACAAACAATGGCATCAATTTTTTCAAATTCTATTAAAATAAGGTATACAAAAACGGCCACGTCAATTATGACTGATATGAATTGCTCAAGTAAAATTTGTTGAAAAAGCGTCTTGTTCTTTTTCTTTATGAAGGCATGTCGTCTCAAGTGCTTCCAAAAAGATGATATGAATAAAAAGTGTAACTAAACTCGTTCCGTCTGCCTTTCAAGCGAATATTTTTCATAGCATTTCTCAATTGAAATGAGCCGCTGAAGCGAACCACATGGTTATCATATACTTAAGTAGCACTATGAGTGAATAGTGAAAATACAATTGAGTACATTGTGATGCACTAAATTTTGCACTAATTCAGTTGAAAATATCTGTTTGAGTTTAAATCATTGGGATTTTGTAATTTAATCGTTACTCTCATAAATGCCAAAATGCATACTTCAAATGATTTTCAATTTTTAACAAAAGTGTATAAAAAACAGTAAGCTTAAAAAACAGTAAACAGTAAGCTAAGAAACAAGACAAGAGTTGAAGAATAAAGTAGTAGGTGCTGAAAAACAGGACAACAGTGAACAGAAAAGAGATGGTTCGTAACCAAACCAAAAACGTTCAATTTCAGTAAAAAAAAAATACCTAAACAGCTTGAGACCTCATATTTTCCACATGGGAGCGCTAGTTTTCACAGATGCAATAGGTGCATCTCTTGTGGGATATTTCAATCAGGAATAAGGTAAATTCCTAGTCCTGATTCACTTCACAGAAATTTCTACCTATCCCAGATATTGATGTAAAAATTATTCCTTCTCGATATGACTAGTTTCTTCATAATTTTCCGAAAGAAAGGAGAGTAATCGAGAGAAGAGTAATTATAAGAAATGAATAATGAATGAAGGGCTTCTAACGTAAACATATTCATCCATATTAACAGCCTATTGGTTTTCCAGCACATATTCGGAGCACAACACAGGGCAGAAATCAAAAGTTATCGAACAAAGAAACTCTATGTATCTTCAGAAGATGAGCACAAGGGATAGCAGCCCGAACTTGTCCACACGATGGAGCAGCGCGGAGCTGCAGAGGGAGTCACCACTCAGCGGGCACTGAGTCACGTGGAGACTAGCGCCGCCGCTGCCTCCTGCTCAATGGAGCTCTATCAGCCCCTCAATTGGAGGGCTCGTATGCACTCGGCTCCTCGCGATCCATGCTAATGAGCTCTCTCAAAGAAAGAATCCTCCGTTTAGCAGAGCTCATACTCATTAAAAAGTCTCTCCAAGAAAGCGCAGGGCTCAATAATGGAGACAGGCGTGGCTGAAAGAAATCTTGCAACGTTTCGTCTTTTTCGTGGCGAGGCTATGCATCTACCTTATGCGCACATAACATTGGTGAGAAAGTTAAGAATCGGTCACTCAAATCCCTTGTTCGCTTGAAAGCGCGCCAAAAAGATTCGTAAACATAATTCATGCGCAAGTTCGATACCCATCACATATAACATGTGCGTAACACAAAACAGCAAAAGAGTTCTCAACCACTGTAACAAAATAAGTGTTTTCGCAAAACATAAAAATCTAAATCAGAGAGTTAAAACGACTGCTATTATAGGTGATGTGAAATACTGGACTTCATAAAATTTATGTTTTTCTTTTACACACCAGTATCTGTACTTGTAATTTGGCGAAAATGACTGATAAAGATTTGCATGTGCGTCTTTCAAGAAGAAATTTGTGTTCGGGCCCCGCAACGTTAGACCGGTGTTCATTCCCGTTGAGAAAAAGGAAGAGTCACAATTTCTCACCTGTCGCAGGTGTTTAACATGGGCACTGGCTCGGCTGAGGATAACCGACGTGGTGTCCTGGCGTTAGTTCGCAAGCAATCACAAATGCAATGTATGATATGGTATGTTTAAATTTGATTTAAACAAAAAACCTATGTCGAAGGTAAACTAAAAGGCTCTATAAAACTTATCAAACGTGATGGATTTATAAGTTCTCAAAATTTGACTTAATATATACTAGGGAAATATGAAAAACTTTTCCCAAAGTTGTCATTAAATCCACCTACGGAAAGTATGAAATCAATAGCAATAGCTTCATGTAAATTTCAAACCCGCACGAGTTTCATTAGAATCAAAAATTCATGCATCGTAATATTGCTTTGCAATTCCAGAATGTGAAAAGCCCTTATTTGCTGGAAATGTAGGCGACATGGATGGCGCGCTAAGATGACAGACGTGGCACAAGCACTTGACTTGAGTCAGGCAGGCGTGGGCGGCAGGGAGCGAGCGGACCATGCACACACCGGGCACCCCCGCCCGGCGCCGCTTGCCTTCTTTGGTTACTCGCAATAATTTACTCTAGCAGAATGAGTAATTGTCTATTCTGCTACACTTGTTTGTTCCTGCCTCAACTCAATCATTTAACCAAATCGAGGGATGCGCATGAGTAGATCACGTCAAGATAAAAATGGGAAACTTGATTCTTGAACCCCATGATATCAGAGCTTTCAGTTTTAGTAAATATTTCGGTTGCACAGGCATAGCCTGCTATGATCGATACTGAAACTAGCATAGCGAGAGTCAGTAATAGAGGTAATTTAGATAACACAACTAAAAAAGTTCGTAATAAGTGAAGCTGACGTTAAAACTTCCAGAAAAAAAAATGTTAGTGACAATTTATAGAAAACTAAACGTCCACTGACTTAGGAAGAAATTTTCTGGGCTACTAAATAATATTCTAGCTTCAAAGAGTGATAGGTATATCGAGTACTGATGGACTACCACACAAGATCTGCTCTTATCCTCATCTTGACCATTCCTGTGGTTTTTTTTTATACATATCGTTGCCCGCTGATTAAGTGCCGTCACCTAGCATGTCAGATGGCCGGGGGGCTCGAAGCTCAGCACTTCTAACCCGATGTTTTTTTCCATTGAGACAGAATAATTTAGCCCTGATTATTCATTTCTCCCAGGTGTACAAAATGACTACTAGCTCATCCAGGAGTAATTTTTACTGTGTGCTGGGATTATTATAATGCATTTTAAAAACCAGTGTATGATTTGACATATGTTACGTTGATTGAAAAAAAATCGTGTTAATTCGTTCCTATGCCACAATGCATGCACGACCTGCCGAGACATGTTAGCGTTCTATCAATGAGTGGAACGTTTATTTCCGAAACAGCACGGACTCCTCAAACTGCCGACTTCAATAAGAGGAGCTTTGACTTGACTGACGCGAGACTAATTTCTTAAAATATCAAAATGAAGAAAACAGTGCATCAAAACTTTTTTTAATATTGATGGTATGGTATGAGACATTTTCAGGTATTAATAAAAATCGTAGAAGTATTCTCCGGTTTAGGTAAAAAAGTATTCTTCACGTTACGATAAAATATTTACAAAGAATATGCTCCAACATATAACCAAAAACCCAACCACATTCTAACGTGGCTTGCAAGCAAGCAAGTAATATGAATCCTCCTGCCCCCTCAATGATCTTGATACGCTCAAGGACTTCATAATGAGGTGACGACACAGGTCATGAGAGAATATACCAGCTAGACTTGAGTCAAGCACGCGCGTGCGGTCTGTGGGCTGGGCGAGATATTGTAACATGCATTACGACATCACGGTGAGAGGCCTTCTTCGGTCTTGGTGCGTTCTACTGGCGGACTGCATCAGGTTTGGCGTCAGTATGCATACATAATACGATACCTCTGAATGACGTCATCGCTCAAGATGCAGCCGTGAAGAACACATTTGAGTTTTCATTTTACGTAGCGTGATCTACAACTACGTCGACCGGGCACAACTTGCCGTGCGAGCTTTCAATGATGTATGTGATTAACAGTTGGACACTGAAGTATTCGAATATTTTATTAAAAATATCGTTAGTGGTTACATCTGACAAAGCACCGCAGGTGCCACGATACATTGTGAAGTGTTTCTGTTTGTGGAAATGTTTGTAACACTTAGCAATCTTGACATTCAAACTTTTAGCCACAAAAATGATTTGTAGAACACGTGAGGATCTTGAATCTTTACGCAAATGGAAAAAAACGGCAGATTTTTGGAATTCCGTTGTATGAAATTATGCTAATTTATCAGCCATTTCAACTATGTACAATGATTTCCACGCACTCTGTAGTTGAAGAAACGCAGGTTCGAGCAAGGAAACAATTTATCGAGCTCAACAAGTACACAGATAATGTAACGCCGAATTTGTTCGTTATTTTTGTGTACATCGATACCGAGTCCCTCGTATTTTCCTATGATATTCACGAGCTGATGAAAAAATGTACGTATGGCATGAGGATCTCCGTTTTTTGTTATTTTTCAGCTGTCACACGCTGCGAACTGAACGCAGTGCAGAAGTACACGGTCTCTGAACACAACAAAACCGTAGAATAATAACTAATAATTTCCTGACAAAGACATTTTCTACCATGAGCTTCCGTAATAACTTCGGAGGGGTCAGTTCGCTAACTCACTGAGTTTGCTGTAAAGGTGCTCGGCAAGTTTTGCTGGATCTCAATAACTTTCGTAGACCTTCAATTCAATAAAATAAATTTGGCTGGCCTTTTGAGAACATGCACAAATGAACTAGTTTTCATGCAAAGTAAAACGTTTAATATTTTAGGTTTTCAAACGTTAAATATTTTAGTTTCCTCACCATATACCTGGTCACACTTCACTTTTTACGTTGACTAAAATACAAAATCGCAAACTCCTTACATAATTACATAAAATAAATCGTAAGCGATATATGGAAAAAAATACACAAAATAGATTCACCTCTGTATCCATCGGCTGATTCCAAACTCTTTTATTCATAACGAAAAACTTACTGGAATTTCTTCCCAGTGTGGGATAGAGCAAAATGATGTTTTGATATCGAATTCCGTCAGAACGATTAAAATTTACTTTTCTAAAAGTGGAAAAGTTTTTCACGAAATCAAGGCAGGTGTTTCCACATGTTGTCATAGTCGCCGATTACCTTAAACGCTCGACGATTTCAATACCAACAATCCCAAAGCCCCTGTTGCTTCATAATCAATGGTTGGAGAAGTTGTCACCTTTGTCGGTTGCGTTGTCATGTTGCGAAGTCTTTCCACCCTAAAAATTGCGTTGCTGCCCAACCTTTGTTGTCGGTTGCGAAGTCTTCTTCAGCCTAAAAGTTTACCAGCCAGTGTGCTTGTTCACAGTTTTTCCATGTCAATTACTACACCAGGTTTTTATCGTCCATCGATGATTCATTTCACGGCTTTAAAGAGTTAATAAACGGAGGTCAATACACGAAGGAATTCCGTTTAATGACCACGTCGATATACGAGTCAGCACAAGCCTATTCAAATAGGTTTGAATGATTTCCTAAAAATATGAAAAAGTTACCTCATTACCTTCAAAATGAAACAGCAAATCAAAAATTCCACAAATAATTGACAAATGCGAGCCTGATTGTGGGGTTGTTCTACTAAGTACTACATTTGGAACAGCAATACGACATAAAAGATAAAAAGTCTATTACGCTAACAATGCTCGTTTGCTAAGTTCGTCTAGAAAACAAATTGGAGTTCTCAAACACACTAGATTTTCATTGGAAACAAAATATTTTATTTTAATTAAGTATTCGACCTCAAATTCTAGAATTCCTTAAGTTTACCCAAGATTTTATTGTTACAAGCGTTCAATCACTGTTGAATGGTCACTACAAGATCGTGGCTGCTGACATGGCAGCCTGTTCAAAACCAAATACATTGATACTGGGCCCGTGATATTTGAGAAGAAGTTTGCTCCTCAAACTAAATTCTGAAAGAACGAGCATGACGCAAGCCGTCTTGGAACTACTCCCAGGTATAAAGAAATATCAGTTAACGTTAGAAATTTGCAAGGCCTCCGTCATAAAAAAGTGACGACGAAAAAACCTGAGCTGTGTCTGAATCAAACAAATGAGGATTTTACTGTATGATATAAAAATTCGACACTTAGAGTAAAAATTACAAAGTACTACAAGGATGAACATGAATGAAAAATGATGATGGAATAGAAGCGTCAAATTACTGCTCTGCTTAAGTACAAAAATGAGAGCTAAGAAAAATCAATCATAATGAAAATATTCTTTGCATTAGAAGAATACCATATGTTGGCCATGGAAACAGATGGAAGCTTAGTTTTAGTTTACGCAAGTTCTCCATTTCACACTTAATGAGGTCAAGTAACATAAGAGGTGTCTGCGGTCGACTTAACATAGATGAACGTAAGGCTTGCATGATGACAAATTTTCCGTCTTTCTAAATGAACTTGTGTCCGTTAATAAAAGAATCAAGATTGCACGCTAGGGTATAGTGCAATACCGATGCATTTAAAACTCAAATACCGAAGCACAGATCCCAAGAACGATGCTTCTGGCCATCATTCAGCATTTGCATACTTCATATGATTAACTTCAACTTGTTTGTTTTGATGAGCAGCGAAGTGGCTGCTGAGAGGGTTCCGCTGAGCCCCATATGTGCATTTAGTGTGGGAGGAGAGCAACGAAAGCAAATAAATTCGTTTCAATATGCGAGCGAAAGACGATCTATAACCTCAATGAATGACTTCTTTGCATAGAAAGTTGTGAGATGGAGCGGAGTTGAATTCAATCAGGACCGACCGCTCAATAAATAAATACCCAGAAAATGATTACTTAAATATACGAAAGGGTTGTCAGATGTAGGAGCAGTTTAGGAAAGTTGGCGATTTAGAAGATTTCACTTTAGTATATCTAGGTACAATTAAGAAAAAAAGGATTTAAAAACTTTCACTTTTCAGTTTACGGGTATCTAGGTGGCATCAAGAAGAAAAGAACAAAATAGACTAAAATCCTTGGTTGCTGTTTAGATATTTGTTGGCGGAGGGAAGAGCTGTGTTGTATGAACTATTTCAGAAAATAAAAGTGTATCTAAAGTCTTAGCCTTTTAGCTAATTTTGAGCAAAATTCTTTTTTTTTTAATTTCCCTCCATCATCTTCTGACACGTTGTACGGAAATAATCTTCTATTTATTCACTCTTTTCAAGAACCGATCGTCCGTACAAGATATTAATGCAATTAAAAAGTGTTAAAACTGTCTCGGATGCTTCAACTTCAACGAACGCGTGGTACAAAGTTCAGGCACGATAACAAAGTAGGAATACGATACTATGATCTATTGCGAGAACGATTTCAAAGATTTCCACCATCAGGAATATAGTTTTCCCGAAAATGTTTACGTTTAAAATCCTTCGCGCATAAATTAGTAAAGTGCAGCCTCACACATTGCACTTGAGATATAAGGACATTAAAAGTGTGGCATGGCTCGTCTACAATACACTCCCTTTAACAAATCAAAACGACGATTCACCGTAATTAATTTCATTCAGCCTAGCAAGCCTCGAAGTGAAGGGTGCAATATTTATCGCTATGCAGAACACACTATAGAAGCCACTTTAGACCGAACAAGACTAGACAAATCACGGTACAGAGGTGAAGCCGGGCCGGCCTTGAGAACCAATTCAACGGTAGTTGCACAGACACAAGTCGGACCTCAAGAGCGAGAGCAGAAAAGTTGCAATGCAAAATGTCATGCTTAAGCTGTACCCAAGGGAGTAACTTAAACATGAAATACCTGTTTCTACAACAGCTGTAAGCGTTCTCATTCTTCAAGAAGTCTCCCAAACGTATTTTCAAAAATGCCACAATTGCATAACTCATTCAGAAACGAATAATAAAAAAAGAGTTGCTTGAATTCACTGTGAAAATTTTTTTAAAAACTTTTAAAAGAATACATCGAAACCTCATTAATCAGAACATTGCCAAACATAGCACGAGGGGACGGACGTTTCTCATTAGTGAATCCTCAATAAATTGAAGTGAGAGACAGTCACTTTAGCTGACTAAAGGGCCGTTTACACTAGGGGACATTTAGGCCGTGAGGCGCGACACGTGTATACGAGACTCACCAATGAGGCTCATATTTGTGTGTGTGTGTGTATACGAAGTTCCCTATTCGTTACGGTAGTTACAAAGCTCTTGAGTGTCGCACCTCACGAATTCGATCACAGCGAATAGGGAACTTCGTAAACACAAATATGAGCCTCAGTGGTGAGCCTCGTATACACGTGTCGCGCTTCACGGCCAAAATGTCCCCTAGTGTAAACGGCCCATAAGTCTCTATGATTCATAAGACACTTCGATTACTGTAAGCTACGATGAATCTCATTTGGTCGAGTCACCATTGCAATAGCTGACCAATCAATCAATCTTTATCAATCTTTATCACTTACTGAAACGGGCTCAGCTCAGACTTACAATAGTGATAATTCGAATAATAGATTGAAATTGTTCTAGTTCAAAAAGTTGTCACAATTTTTCAGCGATTTCAGATTCTGTGCTGGAAATATTCCTTTTTTAACTACTTTAAACCGGAAAAAGACTCCGTATATTATTTTACAGCTCTTACACCATTCAAAAGCTGCGGTCAGCGACGATGTAAATTGTGAAATTCTACCTTATACTGAAGTCACTTTCTTTCTAAAGTTAAGTACTTCAAGTGCTTCCATAAATTTCAACATAGGAAAGTGAGTGATAAATGTAAGCATCTCCCTCAACTAAGCTCAAGACAAGCTTTGGAATAAACTTGTTACATTTTTAAATATTCTTCTTTAAAACTAGAACGACAAAATAACAAGGACCTTGAAGAATAGAAATAATATACATTTTTAAAACGTTCAAATTCACCTTTCGTAATCAGTTTTACAAACAATGGAAAAATTAAGAAGCAGTAACCAAGAAAAAAAGGAAGAAGAAGGGACCTGAAGATTAAACTTAAGAATTCGACATCTGTAAAAAAATTTTATTACATGATAATACACAAATAGCAGGTCTCAACATACAAAACAAATTGGAAGAATTTCGAAGCCGGTTGTACCGAGGAATAATGTAAACATGTAAACTACTCCCGCCTATTGGCAGTATTTTTTAATTTTTATTGTTATGACGAATGAGACTGGCGTGCTTAATGAGAAAATTAGGACACGAAGCTCAGCTGCTCGGCAATGATATTCAGTGATGAGATTTCGACACGGTAAGCGAATACTACGCCTCAGGCATTTGGTGCTTGATCTGAGCTATGAAGACTCACAAGGAACATATGAAATAAATCAAATTTTTGCCTCTTATCAATCAATTATTTCAATTGTAATTATCAATTTGCCACAGATCAATCTACCGCAAGTGCTCAAGGAGAAGTTTCTCTTAAAAAATGACGCAACGAACACAATCAAAATATAGATATTTCTTAATAATGAAATGTAATATGATCACCATACTGCTTATGAAAAGTTTCGTTATTACAGGAAGTACTCCGATAGCGTAGAACCTAATCACAGACAAGTCAAGTCAAAATTTAGCTTCATCGTGGAAATTAAAGGCCATGACACTACATTTTTGAAATTCATTGATATAGAACCTTACAGAGCAAAATGTTTTCTCAAAACGTGCATTCGTTAAGTAGTTAGTAAACGGGATGCAGAGAATGAAAGAAAGATTCAAAGAAATAATTCGAATGGCCGACACAAGGCGAACGGAGTTAATAATTTTGCAATTTTTTCCGCTCAATCTCAACAAGATTGGTTTAAAAACAAAATTCACAGCATTAATTTATTGAACGCTATAAGAAATGTATAATTTCAAGGATGTCAAGTTCAAAATGCATCAGTTAAGATTCTTGTCTCAAATGACATTCTCTATAGCTCAGAATGGATACTCATGCCCTAAAGAAAATAAGTGTCCTTATTTAGTACTTAGTTTCTAGAAAAAAATCTTACAAACACTGTCCTATACAGTTATGTCATTTGGTAATTTCCTGGAGGATGATATATTTAAGCAATAAATGATGAGGTAACTTCAATGAGCCGTAACAGTTGCTGCTGAAAATGACAAATTTTCTATTACTTCCTAAAGAAAATGATGTCGGTGGAGGAACGTATCTATTTAACTGAGAAAATTTTAACTGCGAGGGTCTTGGTTTGTTAGTTATTTAAGAATACAAGCGTGTAAGATTACTTTATTATGAACATCTACAAAACATTAATAAATTTAAATTCAAATAGATGAAGTCCCATTTCATTTTTGACGCAGTAGGTAGAAAACAATCTTAGACGATTTTTTTCTCAAAATATTTCTCCGTCCGTTGTCGAACGTCCGATAAAATCTAGAACATTTGTACAGCTTTATTAAATAATAATGATTTAATTCTTATCTGTTCTCAATAGACACGCCGAATTTATTTTATTGAAATGAAAGTCTGACAAAGCTATGGAGATCCAGTAAAACTTGCCGTTCTTCGTAATTTGTGAACAGACTTTTCGAAGTTACAACAGGAGCTCCAGAAACAAACATATCTCAATGAGAAAAATACAATGTACTTCCATTATTTCCAATGTATTCAAGGACCATGCACCCTTGCAGAGAGTTTAGTTAGCGGCATGTGATGATGAAAGAAACATAAAAACAAAGATCTGCATAGATAACCATTATTATTTCAATTGTGCTACTTGTCAAAGTCGCCAGAACTATAGGCCATCGTCACGCATGGCTTCGCATGCACAAACGGACACATTGAAGGAGTAAGTTCACAAAACAGCGAGTGTATCGCAATTTGCTACGAAACAGGCACAACACTGCACTGGTTCACTCGCTAGCACTGTTTCCACCAGTGAGTACTCTCGTAGAAAATAATCATTAATCAGATTGTGAATATCTTATAAAAAATTGAAGAACTAATCATTAATATTATGATAGTTCAAGTTTCCATAGCCGCAACAAAGACGATCTCGAGAGAACGAAGAGAAGAGACCATTTTGTATGGACTGTTTAAACTGAAAATCTATACCACAGGCGTGTTTACACACAGGATACCCTGTGCATAAAAACAGTGAGTTTTGAAGGAAAACGAAGAAAAGACAAAGAAGAGATGGAGAATGAAGTAGAAAAACGGAAAGAAGCAGAAAGGGCTCGAAAGATGAACGTCCCGAAGGCCTATCTACCGATGAGATAACAAAACAGTAACCCCCTCGGAGTCACAAGTCCCCGTAGCGCAGGATAGACGAACCCAACTAATCTAAATCTATTAACAATCCTTTACATATTTTGCTCTCTAAGGAGGAAGAATTAAATAACGATTCACCCAAAAAATAAGGTACCATTTCGAAGAGGACGTTTACGCGTATCAGGATTTGTTAAAATTAAGCACCATTAGGATGTCTCGTCTGGTAAACCCCGACCAAAATTTAAGCTAATAGAACAACATGTAGACTTCACAGTGATTCAAGAAATGAAAGCTGTCAATAATATTGATATATTTAAGAAATTGTGAAAAAACATTTCATTACAAAAGGAAGAAATATTTCCAAGCGATAGGTAAGTCGCAAATGACTATGAGCGAGAAAATTACACACCGCAGTTGTAAAGAGATGAAATTTTCAGTAGTGGAAATAGAAAAGTCATTACTGATTTGAAAAATTATCTGGCTCTACTATTCCATAACTTGCAGAGCATATTATTAGATCACCCCAAAATTTCAAAATGTAACATGCATGGATTAACAGCCTATACTTACAACTCGTGGCTTCATAGGGTCTCAATGTCTACAATGCAACAAGAAACAATTCAAGCAAATACATTCAAGACTTTTGAAAGCAAACACAAAAATCAAATGAATTTAAAACCTCAATAAAGATGGAAGTCATCCTGCCCCTTTTAATGGGTGACGAACAGACTCAATTGAGCAATGAACGGACGAGGTCTGCACAAAATAAATGAGGGGCGACGCATGCGGGCGTTTGGACGGGAGAGGTTGTATGCTAATGTACATTTCCAGTCTCAGTTTGTATCGCTGCATTCACTTTTGTTAACGCACAGTTTCTAAGCATGCCATGAGTGGCTTTAGAAATATGAACTAAACAATGGGATAAATGGGTTCACTTTGGTGTGCACAATATTTTGCAACCGCTAAAAAATTTCCACTATTACGGCTTATATATATTTTCTTACACTATGCAATTATTACATCATGATAATTGTAATCAGTCTATAATTTTCAACGAACACTTTTACTCACACAAAACAAGTCTCTTTCTCATGAACTACACACAATGTTCACGATTTGGAGCTTAGTATGTTCTCAATCGCGTGTCTGACACAGCATGCAGTCATATCAGTCTTAGGCTTTTCTAATAAACGAGGAGAGCATCCGTCACTGGCCACAAGTGCACAGACTATATCGAGCAAGGGCAAGATGACCAGGGACTGCACGCAAAAAGATGTGGTGAGTGGAGGCCTCAAGAAGATGGTTAAGAAGGTTGGGAGGATATGATGCTTCAGAGCGCCGCATGCATGGCGTCACGTGCTTCTCTTACGGTCACGCGTCTGATATCCTCTTCAGGGAGGCCAAATACTCGCTAGCATGAGCATATTCGTGGTCACAATAAACGGTGCCAGAGAGAGTTACTGTATATGCAAGACAGATCGGAACTGCGAGGTAATATTTGCTCAAAGCAGAAAAATACCTAAATAGAAACGTTTTAGAACCTATTCACTCATTGCTATGAAACGCATTACAGAGAAATTACAGAGAAACGCACAGTTTGTAATTTCTCAAGCATTAAATATTATGATGTTGAAATTATTTAGGAACTTTGGAAATGAAATCCCTACAATAAACATAAGCATTTCATCTCAGAAAAATTAACCGTCTCCTTAAGAATAAATGAGAGCATGAATAAATAACAGCGACACTTCAGCACAATAAACGAACAATGTAAGCAAAAGCCAAAATTTTCACAATACATACTTATTTCTAAGTGCTCTCTTGTGAGCCGACACTGAGCAGTAGCTTCAGCGAATACAGAGGCCGACTTTAATACTCGTAAAGATCATGAAAGAAGCACAATGAGCAGCAGTGACTGGTTGCACGAGAGCTCGGATGCAGTGACAGTGCAGTACACTCTACAAGAGGGGCTGCCGAGAGGGCCGTAAATTACCATCAAAACGCGGTCGACTCTGAGCTATCTTGACTTCAATGCATCTTGAATTCCTCCTTCTACAAAATGCGCCTTCAACCAAATGTACGAAAGCAAATTTTGCACTAGCGAAGAAATCATTTGCACGATTTATCATGCTTAGTGTTATACTGATGAATTTCATCTCACGATGCGAATATCGACGTGAAATCATTTGCGCACTACATTCTTCGACGAGAAAAATCCACAAATATCTACAGCACAGTTGTACGTTTTGTTATCTTACAATTAAGTGAGAAAAATGCAAAAAAAATCTTAAAATGAACTCGTTGAAAAATTTTAAAATCACAGAAAAAATCTAAGAGCATGCTGATGAATATCTTTGAAAGAAGAATGTAGATTTCATGACTCAACTCTCATCGGGATTTTTTATTCCAATATGCTGTAAATTGAACTGAAGCTCATTTCTCCACCCAGTTGAATTAAACAAAATCGTACAAAGAACAAGCTGCGCTACGCAAAAGGGAGCAAATACACAAGTCCGGGGTGAAAAGAACTCTTTGCAATGCCGTGAGAGGGTAGGAGCGGCTGAACAGAGTACCTCTTATTGAGTGCTGCTCCCTGAACGCCGTCAGGGAACGCATAAATCCCTAAAAATAAAGGATCCTTTATGCAACCTTGCAACGCCAGAACCAAGTCACACGTGCTGAAGGACCAGCGAAATGAAGACTCGTAAAAGGAGTTCAATTGTGACATATGTACGAGATCATTTGTTTCGAAGGTTCAAAACGCAGCGTTGAACTACAAGTTGTTTTCAATACCATATATCTGCTATGAAAAGAACTACTAATTCAACTTTCAATTAAACAATGATACTGAAATACTGATACGTTCACGCATCAGAATAGGCTCGTACGAATATTTCGGAAAGACTTAAACAGCCATTAAGGCTCGGCAATGGGATAGCAAACACGCACAAATGCAGGGCTATTCAGTGGCTGAGCACAGCAGTAACAAACCAGGATTACGCTGCAATCTTGGTATTGGAATGATGCTTAAAGAATTGAAACCAACAAGGACAGCCTTAGGTCTTAAGTACTGTGATGTTGTTGCAAGTGCTTTCATCTACGAACGTCAGCATGAAGTCTTTTAGAGCGTAGCAACGGGACATGGAAGCTTGTTGAGTAGCACAAAAAAATCACCAATACGTGTTTAAAATCGAAACTGTTTCGCATCTAGCAGTAAAAAATTGCAACTGGTCTTTCAATTATTTTAATGGTAGATTTGTTACTAATGCTAACAGTTCAAGTAGAGTACGATCGTTAAACACGAGACCAGGTGACAAAGCGCGTTTTTTTGTTAGAGTTACAAATTATAGCAAAAACTTGAGAACTACCGTATAAAGGTGACAGATGCGGTTGTAATGAATTAGATTAGATGTTAGTTTAAGCCTCCCAAACCGCTAAAAACAAGCGTTCCGAAGAGAGGAAGGAGGAAGGCATCATTTAGTATGGAGATAAGGAAACGTGAAATCTTTGCAGAAGAGGCAAAGAAACAGTAAGTTAGTATGTTAAGAAGGAAGTTCATGAAAAAAGATAAAAGTTCAAGAAGAAAGTAGTAGGTGTTGAAAAACAGGAAAGCAGTGAACCAAAAAAGGTGGTCTTTATAATACAACAAAGAAAAAACCTTTTATTTCAACAAAACGAAGGCCACCCAACTCTTAGCTCGGGCCCTCACACATTTTCCTCATGGGAGTGCTAATTCTCATAGATACAATAGTTGCATGCCCCTGACGGCTGTTAATGAAAAAAAAAATTACGGGAACAAATGTTCATTTCTTTTAAATAGGTATATAACCATACATACCGAGTGAAATTTAAAGTCAAAATAAAGAAGAAACATTTGCATTAAATTACTTCAAGAATTGGGCTTGAAAAATTTTGATTACTGCAAATTTCGTTGCATTCATTTTTGCATTGCTGCATAACAGCATCAAGGCTTAAATTGAAGTATTCAACAGTTTAACTGTTGATATCTGTTAGTTAAATATTTCAAGTGTTTTCAAGCAGTATAGGTAACTTTATTTTCATGTTTCAATACCAAGAACGTGCTTCCCTCTGAAATGAGCCTTTATATCATTTTTCACTCTCAAGATGATGGTACTGCATGATGCACTAATAACTCTTTTAGCCACGTTTGTATATACTAAAGCCTTGAGAAAATCTACCAATTCTTTTCATTCCACTTGGTTGAACTCTGAGTGTAGACTTTGATAAGCCAATGCTTCTTGCTATATCTAATATTTTCATTTCACTCTCATACATCTCAAGTATATCAACGTTCATAATAATATCTTTCTTTTAATGAATCATTTTCGGGTATACTCATTTGGTTGACTTAAGTTTCATTTTGATGACAATATATTGGTTAAGGTTTCTAAATTCGTAACTCCCATTAGTAATGATTTGCCCAAAAAAACCCAAAGGCACCAAAGAAGCAAGTACCATGAAATGCTTGGGGTAAAATACTGAAATGATTAGCCGCTTAACCTGCTGTATCTCTAATTTGCGAGCCGGACATCGAATTTCCTCGAAGAGAATGAATGCCGTTAAACTGATGAACGAACTTCATTATGAGTGACCTTACAGTATCAGTTGTAATAATTATTGCCGCACAGGTAAAGTCAAAAAGTATGGATGTCACAGTTGAAGAAGTCCTAGTAGAAAATTATGTCAAAAGAAATTACGTCCAGGGGTAAGTTCTGCATATTGACACCTGCAATCACTCTCAGAATCCACGGTCATTTAATAAACAAAAATAAATTTAAAATTAAGCTGGATAATACTTTTCAAAAGAACATTGGGGCTTTTGCATAGATAATGGGTACTGGAAATTACTACAGCGTTCAACAATTTGGCATCATTAGTCATTACTCTACACAATTATAGTCTGAAATCAGTCACTATTTTAATTCTCCGATTTTTTATTCAAGATTTACAAAAGCATTGATTTAATTCATCAAAAAGTAGAGGAATTGAAGTATAATTACTCTTTACTTTTTACTGGAAGTCATCAAAGAGTTGAGTGCGTTCTTGTGAAACTCCTTTCGTAATGAGAACTTCTACAGAAAGCCCCCAAGCATTTACATCAGTAGTATTCTTCTAGCCCAGCTATCCTATAATAGGCATTCATTTTAAGCGATTTTCCAAGCAGTGCTTTTTAAAGGTGGATATTTTTAAGCTTCTTACCTGTTTGCTTCGGTAAATATATCTAGAGCAGAAAACATGCTAAAAATGGCCTTTACATTATTATGTTCTCTGGTTTGGTGATGCTTATTACACACATTTTTTGTAGTAACATTCAACTTTGGATACATCTCGTGAATTGGTAGCATTGCTCAACAGCGGACTGTACATACGCGCACAAGAAGAGTACTAATGTTACTATTCAAGCAAGATCCTAGACGGTGCTGACACATGCAGACTGCAACGCACGCGCGCTGTTGCTTGAGGGCGACGCTAACGTTACATGCTAGGGGTGTAGGAGACACCTCTTTTCTAGCCCTCTACGGAGGAAAAGACCCATTCTCTCTCGAAAACTTTTGGGATTCTGCCGTGTAATTCCGTGAACTTGTTGCTTCTATAATTATCAGGTGGCAGGGCAGCCGGCAGGGGCCACCTCTGAGTCTTTAAAGTAGACGGACTGAGCGGCCACCGACAGCTTCTCTGTGGCACACACGCTCCGTGACCTACACATCATCGTTCACAACGGTAAGCACAATGGTAGAGTGATTCGACTTCCAGGAAAGAATTATTTATTATTAAGCACGAAGGTTAACACATGTATAACTTTAAGAAGCTGAGGAAGCATCTGGATGTATTTAAGAAGAACTTGGATTAAAACGTAAGTTTCAGATACTGCTGAGTTCCATTTGATAGAACTCGCTGTGCGGTCTCGGCTGTACTCGCATGAAAATTATAATCAACAGATAAAGAACTTTTTGAGATTTAGACACAAAAATGCACAAAATTGGGATGTATACATGCAAACGATAATTTATTGCCCACAAACTATTTTAATGATGAACACTGGCTCGGCTTCTTCAGATTTACTATAGTGCAAAGTGTACCTAATACAACAAACAATAAGAATAAAATAAAAATGATAATTGTATTTACTCTGTGGAGAAGAAATTTTGAATGCATCAACAATGTCGATTTATGAATCACTTTATCTCTCTAAAAATGCAATTTTTGTTTCTGGTCTGAAGTTTCCTAGATATTTGACTCAATTTTGCAACCGAAAACTACCAATATTAGTAATGATTGCGATTTCATGTCGTTTACAAAATTGAAGAGGGTTTCTGGTCCACTCCGGTGAGATGCCTCGGTCCAGAGCACAGAGAGAGGGAGAGAGAGCCTCCACTCACAGGAATAGAATCGCACGAAAGGAAATGGAAATATATTTTACTGGAGCGCAGCTGCGGCCTGCACAGCAGCGGAATTTTACAAGCAGCGCCAGACTCGTATTTCCCAAACTGGTCCAGTACTGCCGCTCTTTATTAAATGTGAACACTCGATCAATACGCAGAAAACAGTGGGCTAAACAAAATGCAGGTACGCAATTTATCCAGGAGATGAAATCAGTAGAAATGATTAAATGAGGCTAGTAATTGTTTTATAAAAAAGGGCAACTCAGAAACTCTTAATTATAATTCAAATTAACCTGTTGGAGTCTAGAACCGAATTATTTCCAAACCCGCCTCGGGAAAAAAGACAACTCCATTGCAAAACTGTATTGAAGTGTTTTACCTCAAGGTTACTTCTCACCATATAACCTAGCATAAGAAAAAACATTGAAAATTTCACTGTAAATGAAACATCATGACAGTAAACTATTTAAGGATCAACTGGAAAGGCGTACTTGACAGCCCAGACTGTAATCGTACTCACATGCAGAGCGCACCAGGCCATCAAGTTCAAAATGATCCATCACGTTGGGCATTATAGGGCCTATTAAATGGACGATGCAAAAGTGTGCAGAACTGAGGTTTGGAGACAGATCCCATAACTCACAGATATTGGCTGTCATAAAACACGGGAGACTGCGGTTCCAAACGACCTAAGCGACACGTTGCCTTCAGAAGACCAAGCGCGGAAACGCTCCAGCGACTTGCAATAACCTCGCTGAAATTAATACCACAACCCGTTCTTTGCTGCAAACACTCGCTAAATTATAATTTAGAGAAATAATTACCTCTACAGGAGTGATAATGAGAAATTACAACGCATTTTAGCTTTGAAGTTCTAAGATGGTTAGTTCTTTAGAAAGGAAAGAAGAAACTAATGTTTCCAAATGACAAAATAATGCATGCATTAGATCTTTGTCCAACCAAACGAGTGGAAAATAAATGCTGATCAAAGTATATGTAATTGTAGACAACATACTCTTGCTGTGGATAAAAAAAAGCACTTGTCCTATAGACTAAAGCCATTGCCTGTTCTTGAACAATTAAATTTTTTGTAAAGGTAGAACAACAAAATCTCTCCACTTAGGTAAACTGTGTGCATTTTCTTCAATTAAAGAAGACATATTTAAGATAAAAAAACAAATCGTTTTTCATGATGAGTCTTTTAAAACATTAAACGTATCTGCGATAAATGCTCACCTTGTGGGTCATCAAGTCCAATAATGCAGAATAGCTGCTTTGAATATGATAAAGCTTTGAAAATTTAAAAAAAAAGTAATTATTCATT
>JACJUY010001564.1:119556-139553 GCA_014220935.1 Platorchestia sp. MABIK
AATGAATAATTACTTTTTTTTTAAATTTTCAAAGCTTTATCATATTCAAAGCAGCTATTCTGCATTATTGGACTTGATGACCCACAAGGTGAGCATTTATCGCAGATACGTTTAATGTTTTAAAAGACTCACCATGAAAAACGATTTGTTTTTTTATCTTAAATATGTCTTCTTTAATTGAAGAAAATGCACACAGTTTACCTAAGTGGAGAGATTTTGTTGTTCTACCTTTACTAAAAAAAAAAAATGCGTGTCAAAAAGAAACGTTTGAAACGCATACGCACTTAATGTTTTATTTTGAAAAAGCTTGAGCGTATTTAGCTCAATGAAAAGCGAGTGAAAATTCGATTATATATGAAATCCAAAAGTTGTTCAACCAAAATCAGTTAATCTCAGGTGGAATGAAAAGGTTAGAAACACGTCTGGAAAACCATCTGCTTGCGCGACATATTTTTAAAAAATTTATCAGGTGTAAAAGCATATTGTCCAGCCTTTGCCTGGAAAAAATCAATACCTTCTAAAACACAACCAAAACATTTCTTAAAAATTCTGATTTTCGCTGAGTTAAATATCAACACAACGGAAAATAAAAATTCACAAATAAAATAATTTTAACGCGCTTAAGACAACCTTCATAATGGCGTGGTATTCGAGTAAGTCATGTTTCCTTTCATCGTTTTCGAAACTGACATCCCAATTACGGGCTCAGCATTACAATTTTCAAATCATTTCAATTATTTCGTTATTATGAAAAACATCCACAAGCAATACATTCACCACAAATTCGTGATTAAATTTTCAGAGAAAATTTAAAACAAGTGTAGATCATTTTCAAGTTCAATAAAGTATTAGAATTTTATTGATGATTAACTTAAATACCCGCAAAACATACCATGAATTTCTTGAAATTTGCACGTACAACCCTCATTTGTATTCTCACGATATGCAGTTTGAAACAAGCCGATGTTTTTGAATGTTTACGGTGGTAACTGTAGGTAAGAGCAGGAGAGAGCTCTCTTTTGTCAAACGGACGAATTGGATAATATAACTACTACAACTATAACTTCCAGCTATTTTTCGCACGGCACAGACCAACTCAAAAGTTTTACTGGTGACGAAAATTTCTACCAAATCTGATACACAGCAGGTCTATTACCCACGCGATGAAATCGATACTTATTACCATCTAGAAATTTTCCCGACAGAGGGTCGACCTGACTGGCATGCACCCTCCCTTGCAGTTTGGTCTGCGGCCTTTGGAGGCAGCTGCGACGTATCGCCTTCCAGCCATTGTGCGCTGGCTGAGAGAGGAGAGCTCCTTGCCAAACCAAGTCTCAGTAATCTAGTTTGTCATTCAATTACCGTTCGACACAACAGGGTGTTTTAATGTGCACGCAGATACATGCTTGTCCAAGCAGGCACAACAAAAAAATCCCTGTGGCGGATGCCAAAACATGTACGATACTTCATGTAGCAAACACGATTATATATTTTGATGTACATGCTTATATATGTGTTCCTTTAGACAAGCAGACAATACACAAAAGCTGTTCCAATGCCCAAGAATGAACTCGTTTACTTAATGTCGTTCACTACTCATGGGTTTAACGAGCTAATAGATGGCAGTAAATTCTAATAATAATATATTCAGTGTATTGGTTTCAAAACCAGAGAAGAAATATTATTTTAGCGAAAGTGAACACAGACGCGAAAAAAGAGGATAACAAAGGAACAGCAGCAACCTCTAAGGAAAAAAAATACGCAAGATCAAATTTGATGGACAGAAAACAATTCAATGGGAAATGGAGCTCACTACAGTTCAGACGGATGAAAAGTCGAGGAATTTTTTTGCAAGCGATTCAGACTCAAAATTAAAAGCCAAGAGTGAGGCATGAGGTTCTCATAGACCGTTTTACGACACACTCGAGTGCTGTTACTTCTTAATTAAGAGCTATCAAACACATGTACATGTAATTCAGAGTTGATGATGTTTCCAAGACTTTTAATCAAGTGACTTCGTCAAGAGTAGGACTAAAACAGCCTCGACGTTGGAGTAAGAAGAAAGCAGTTTTACATGCATGTTTAACAAAAGTCGCCCTCTAAAATGCTTACGACTTCCTGTGGGAAAGCGCACTTTGAACTGCATTTACAAGTCTTTATTCAAGTTTAACACTTCACAGGATTTTCAGGCTAATGCATATTGAATCTCTGAGCTCGGTACGAGAAGTTTACTGCTCATTCTACCTCCCTTCCCTCGCGCAGTAAAGTTCGAGATCCGCTGTCGCAGGCGTGGAGCAGGAGTCGGGATCTGCAGGCCTCCCCTACGGCCTGCTCTTTGTTCGGTCCGACCCTCTCCAGCCATCGCCTGGCGCGGCATGCGCAGCTTCCGCGGTCGGGCAGCCAGAAAACATTCCCGGAATCACGAAGATTTCGAGACTGGAGACTGTTCCACTACAGGAACCCTGAATTAATAAAAGCTCCCACTGACTATATATTGTATCACGAAGCATGTAATTGGTAATGACGAATATGGTTCCAGTTCCACAACGTGACGATCACTCTGAAGATATTATACTTCTATCCGAATAAGCATTCACCTAGTTCATTACTAAAAACGTCAGAAAGTATCACAAATCATTTAAAGACACATTAGTGTATATAAAAAAGCTTATTAAATGGTAGCAGGTTGTCAACCCGAGTACACGAGAAAACGGAATTCGACGTTGAATCTTACGATTTAGATTCTTGGCATGAGCGCCGCAACTAAGCCTAAGATAGTCTCTGCACGACATCAACGTCGCTTTGAATGAGATGCTAACACACAAATCCGTTTTCAGCGACACCGAAGGGCAAACTTTGTACAGCAGAAGTTGGAATGGCAAAGTTTTCGCGAACACGGCGGCCCGAGTGGAGCTCATTTGTGTATGCAGAGTGAGCATGGCGGCTCAGAATGCGCTCTCGAGGGCCCATAACGCGCATGTGGCGTCGGCGGGGTAGTCGTTACGACACAAACATGACACAGGTCGTAAACGGCAGCTCTACCTTAGTGATCAGGGGAGCAGGGAAAAATACGAACAACAGGTTAATCAATATCAACAACGAGAAAAATTGAAGGTCTAAAAAGAATTTCGGGAATCCGATTAAAAGCAATGAGGCGATTCGTAGATCAGGACTGCTCTTGGATTAGATAATAAAGGATATCACCAGCCACTTTTATAAACGTTGTTGCAAAATTGAACATGATATAGCGCAATACATGGCAAAATAGAATTATTCAAGTAGAAAAATTTGTAAACGAATTAAACATCGAAATTTCCCAACCGAAAAAGAACAAGAGAAGGAACGAATTAATATAGAATTTCATTATTTACTAAATTTAATTAGATATGCACCTACGACACGGTAAACGTAAGCGAGTGAATGGTAGTCAACAGCCTCATCAGAAATTAGGCATTTAAAATTTTACTGTTTACAAGGATGCATATTTCGAGTACTTGCGTTTTTATCTAGATTTGTTCTACAGTATCAATGTTAGTAACAAGATCAGGAGTTGCAGTGGGTCCGGGAATCGAAAGCTTCACACGCGACATTAGGCGACATTATGAAATAGTTTATTGCCCTTTTCATAAGCCAGAACTGCCTTCAGCAGGCTCAACAAAAGCTTATTACGCTATGCTTTTTCCCCAGTGGCTCTCGTATTCGGTCCAGCTTTGCTACGAATTGCACCATGAGATCGACAACAGCTGCTCGCTGACACTGTGAACTGAATTTGATACTGAACATATTGCGCCTCTTAGGAAATTAAACCTGCCACAGTGAATTCAATCTTGTCTTCGAGTTACAAACAAATAAATAAAGAAAGAATTTAACTTCACAGCAAAACCGGAATATTTTTTGCTCAAGGGATTGTTTCATGGGATAAAACGAGTGACCTGAAGAAAGTGAGAAGAGATTAATTACGCTTAAACAGCACTAACACTCGCTAAATATGAACGCACGATTAAAGCATCATCATGTTTGTGGAACAAACTAAGTCGTGTATGATATTGTATGGCAGATACAGCTAAACGCTGAGATATTGCAAGGTTTGCTGAGGGAGCAACGGAGTAGCATAACAGCGGGAGGCAACAGTTCAGAGAAAAGAAGCACTCAGGGGCGGCTGCTTCGTCAATTGCCAGCGCCCATCGCAGAGACGGAAATGATTTAATAAACGTCACAGTCCCTCCCTATTAGCGGTGCTGGCGTTTCTTAGCGGGGATCTTCCCCTGAACTCAAAGAAATCCATATAATGGATATTCAGATACAAATTTGCGCAAGAAGTTCGTATCAATTCAGAAATGGAAATACACGTCATTCATATATAGATCAAGCATCTTTCAAATCAAATGCCTCGGGAAATTCTCGCCTGGAAATCATTTATGTGTAACGAAGAATACGAAAAATACTAGATAACTAAAGTTTTCCATAAGATACCAAGGATACCAAGATAGGTCATCATTTGCCGTAAGTATTATGAAGCTTTGAAGATTATCGACCAGCGGACCGGCACTCGTTGACGACTCAGCAGAAATCCCGGCGACGGAGAGGGTCCGGACAACTTGGGTCAGATAAGCGACAATAGAGCGGTGGGATTAGCGGAGTCTTAGCAAGCGAGGTGATGCCAAGTTAAGGCATTGCGATATAAGCTTCACGACAAAAATAATATTGTGAGAAATTAGCATTTATTTCCAGCAATGTCTACGAGGCTTCAGTTCGTTAAAAAAGAGACAGGAACGAAGTACATATTTATATAAAAGGGTATTTTTAACAATTTTTCTTGGTATAAATATTGATAGCAATGAATTTTATGTGAGCTTCAGTAAAGACAACGACTTGGCTGTGTAGTCTATAACAGGGCAGTGCAAAATGGAAAGTTGAACAAATGTTGGCTTCATTTCAAAACTTCGTAATATCAAAAGCGCAGCTGAACTGGTGATGGTTAGAGAAATTTACTCATGTGAATTAGGATGCTTCCCATGATTCCTTCGGTATGAAAAAAGGGAACTGTTTCAAAGGTTTCAAGAGTTGCAGCTTGTATCTTTATTCTTGAAGAAGCTAGTAGGAAGCATGTTCACTAAGCCTTATATCAGAGAGGGTAGCAAAACTGCTGAATATTTCACAGGCAGAGTTGCAGCCCCACATACTGAACAGAGCAGCATTTACCGCTCCAAGGAAAGCTATGGACATCGTTAGCAGAAATGATTAGCCTTTAATTCGAAGTAGCTTCAAAAATGAAGAAGTATTGTTAATCCTATGACAAAATTAGTTTAATTGATTGATGTATCGTAGACAAAAGTCAACGTTTTTAATTAGAAAAGATGCGAAACCAAAATTTATTCATGAACCAAATCTAAAGTTCTAATCCAATCAAGAGCAATTGAAGTACTCTACAAGGATGAAAGCGCATGGATTAATCCCGTCCAGATGCTTGCAAATTCAGATGTTTGCAACAACCAACGCTTCTGCACGTCGTTTCAAAGGTTTTCTCTACCTGGATAATAAACTGTGTGTACGAGATACCAAACACCAATAACGCGATGGTAACCGAAAGGCATTTTTTACCACCATCTACATGTCAGCGCTTTCATTTTGAACTTACTTATCATCGTAGGACAAGTTATTAAAGTACATCCAAAGAACAAAATCGAAATGAACATGAATTGATAAAATCGGTAACAAGAAGAGATGGAGGGAAAATAGGAAATAAGCACGCAAAAGTAATTGATGTGCAAAAAACGCTAGACCCCGGAGCGTGTAAATTGCACACGTTCAGGTTCAGGCACCAACTCTTGTCTACACGAACAGTTCATCACACTTGACAAGCTGGCGGCTAAATTAAAGCTTTCACCTAGGTAGAAAGGGGTAATTTTCAACAGCGGTTGACCAACCCCATACATACGACGAGCGCTCGATGTAGAGCTGCTTTATCGGGAGAAAGACCATATTGATCCCACCATCGACGCTTCCAGCACCATAGAGAACATTACCTAAATAATCAATCGTTGCATTACATCGTGTTTGAACGATTCCCTATGACGTATCAAGTATTGTAAGTTCCACAATCACATTTACAATTTTATGAGACAAGCGAAACAATCAAAAATACATTCCACAAACATCTTTCTTAAAATAATGTACTTTGTAATTACGACTCTGAACATGAGAGATTTGTAAAATAAATAAGACAAATAAGCAAAGGTCATTGTTTGGCGCAAACGCAGCAGTTGCCGCCAACTGAACTTTCCAGTACAACTAGGTACAAAAACATGAAAACTGTAGCGACAAATCAGTCTCCAGGTATGCTATTTTCTGTTAACTAAAATAAACACCACACATACTTAACGTCATCTAAATTTTCGGACGCAAAGCAGCGTATATATGCTCTCCCAGGAGGATACAATATCAAATACAAAGCTAATTATAAACTGAAAACATTGAATTTGAAATTACTTACCTTCGTTGACAGGAGGTGGAGGAGGTGGTCTTTGTGGAGGAGGAGGATAAGGGGAAGTTTCCTTTGGCTTGATTGGAGAAAATCCCCCAGAGTCGGGGGATTCTTTAGCAATGAGCGGCTGACTGTAATTGCTCTCGACGATGTAGACATCCTTTCTTCGAGTCGCGTTACGTATGGTAGCGTTTGAAGCGTTGGATTCTGATGAAGGGGATTTGGGTTTGGGATTTTTATGAACGGATTGATCTGTGTTTTGTATCGGATAATTTTTGTCATTCGTGCTGCGGGACCACGTGCTACTGCTGTTTCGGGTAGAACGAACGCTTTCAGGAATATCTTCATCTCTGTGCGCTTGATTGGGATAATTACCCAGAACATTTCTTTGGTCAGGAATTACCCCGTTCCCGACGCTCGTATTTTGTACTGCAGCACTGCTGAAATGATGTTGAGCACGAGTCGCAATATCTTTGTTCATTTGCTGAACAAGAAAGTTACGGACACTAGCTTGTATTTCTGATCTTGAAGGAGAGTGTTTGGGAGAGTTGTAAGTATTATAGGTAGAAGAAGGAACAGGTCCTTGCTGCTGATACGATTGATTATTTCCCATCTGGTTCTGCCTGACGTCCCTCGTTTTTTCATGTCTATACCGAGATGATGACTGATGTGGTCGTACTGACGTGTGATAGGCATTGGAATGATACTGGCCTTGTTGACTAGAATACCCTGAAGGATTATGAACAGGGCTACTGTGTTGAGAGTGATATGCCGGGGAAGGAACAGTAAATTGAGCTGAACCAGAGCGATGAAGAGCATTATGATGACTAGAGCTGTGACGCAAAGTGCCGTGGTGAGAGACGAGATTTTGCCTCAAAGGGCTATGATAAGGACTGTTGTACGTCGAGGCTTGGTGATGAGGTGCCGTGTAATTTGCATGACTAGGAGACTGTGAGGGAACAGGGGGGAGTGGACTCTGAGGCGGTGGGGGTATCGTGGGAGGTTGAGGCTGAGAGTGGTGATGGGGTGACGATTGATGTGATCGAGGAGTAGGTGGGAGGGGAACATTGCACTGTGCAGTGCCCTGGGAAGGAATAGGTGGAAGAGGACTATTTGGCGAGAAATGAGGACTACTTCTATTTGGAGCACCAGTCACTGAGTGCGCAGGAGAGTGAATGGGACTCTGAAATGGAGAATGGTAAGGACTGAAGTGATTCTGGAACTTTGAATGTTGGTTTGACCGATGGATTGTCTTTTGATGTTGACTGTGGGACGCCCCCGGCGGACTTCTTATAACGCCAGCCGACGGTTGTTGGTGAATGGGACTGCAAGGATGGTGTGGAGGTAACGGAGGCGGTGTTTGCGAGAACGATCCACAAAATGAGCCTGATACAGACCCTGAAACAGATCCAGGAGTGTGCGGTCTGGAAGACGGTGACATAGGTCGTGATATGGAACTGAGGGAGCTGGCAGCTCCGCCAGGAGTGTGAGGCCGAGAACCAGCTCTGGAGTCGGTCCTCAGATCGTACCGTGAGCCTGACGAGATGGATGAGCCTGTAGTGCTGTAGAAAGGCTGGACAATTGCGTGGACAACTTTCGGGGCTGAGCCGTCTTGGCTTGAAGAGCACGACATGTGCGTCCAGTAGGGGCATGATTCGCCTTCATCGATCGTTTCCGGATAAACTTGGCCTCCTTGAATGGAAGCCTGGAACTGGAGGGGAGAGCTTTTTGATGGTCCCGTGCCAGATGAGGAAGGGTGACTCCCGCCGCGCGATTTATGATCTTTCGACTTCGAATCTTTTTTGCCATGCTGACTACTTTTGTTTCCCCAGTGAAATATTTTGCTACAGAACATAGGCATATTCAGTCACTAGATAATAAGTACCGCTTAATTTTACTTGACAATACATAGCACATAAGTGTTGACAGCGGTCGTTATACAGGCTTTATCACAAATCACGAATGTCAAAATTTACAATATATTTCAATTATAATTCTGAAAAGCAAAATATAAAAACTAGTAAAAAAACAATGAATAGAGTTCATCACACTGAGAACACATTATACTGAAAAAATCTCAAATTGTATTAGATCAACAAAAAAACACCTTCAACGGTACTAAATTAGCGATCAGACTATTCGGACTGAAGTTTCTTTCAATAAAATACTAAGGATACAATTGGGAATTCTAATTAAGAAGTAAAAACTTCCACGACATATAGTACGAACGACTTCAGGGAAATCATAGAAGCTGATGAAGTTTCTCATTCACTCGTCACTTTTCATTATTTATTGGAACAACGAGCGGCGAGATTAAAAAAAACTACTACCCGGTTATACAGTGAATTAACACCCAATTCCCTCCATATTTTCCATGTGAGCACAAAAATACAGCTCAATATTTCCTGTCTAAATACTGTATGTGGGCATTAGCCTTAAACCTTCAAATCAAATTAATTTGTACAACAGCAAATTGTTCTTCCAACCGGTAAAATAAAGAGAAATATCCTTTCTTTTCTAGTCAACTAATTCACAGTTTAATAAAATGTTCAACGAGGCTACACAACGTTACCGTAATTTAAAAATTTGAAAATCACACAACTTTGATCATTCACTTCCAAAAAACACACTGAAACACAACTAAAGTCAAGAAGCTCGAAAAGTCATCTCCCCAAAGAGACACGTTTGTTAATCAGAAAATTTCCCCAGACGATGTCAACTTTACTATTCAGTCTCGCTCTGAGCAGCAAATTGTGAGTAAAGTTTTAAAAAGCTTTAAATTATTCTATGACTGAAGAAAAATAGGAAAATAGCTTGAAAGCATGACAATACGAAAATATTCAAGCGAATGGACACTATCATTCTCAAGCGTGGTACGAATGAAGTTCTTTCGTGGGCAAATATGAACTGAGATATCAGAATATACTCAAGTGTCAATGTAAGGCAGAGAACTATATGACTGGAAAATACCTTAACGCATCTCAACACTCTAATTCGCTTACCTAAAATTAGGACATGCGTTCCGAATGATTGAAGAACTCATAATATCTAAATGAGATCAGCAACAGATCCTTCCTTAGATAAGCATACACGTTTTGAAATCAGGCTCAGCGCGAGCTTACCTATACTCCATGGTTCCCTCACGCAAGATGCAGAGGACAAAAATCTTCATCGATGTTTCAGTGGCCGTAGTAATACTTCATCGCTCTCATTATTATTAGAAACGCTATAAAATGATCCATAAATTAAAAGCCAGTTCAAAGGTACCTCGCAGGTATGGGAGAACGGACGATTTTCGAAATTTCCTTGCAACATACCCATCAATTGAAGCATCGAGTGTGAAACAAATTCGTGGTTCCCATGAATGTGAAAGTTGTAAATACATATGAAACGCGAAGAAACTTATCAATAATTTTTGAAACTCAACAGTGCTTTCTAAAAAGAGCATCATAAAGAGGGAAGATAAGAAGTATTGATTTTTCTCAAATGTAAAAATTTTACTGGAATCAAAATTACATATTAATGCGTACTTTGAGAGAAGGTTTTTGTTACTGGCTTTGACACAACTGAACGTTGTATTTAACTGAAATGAATGTTACTCATTCTTAATTGACTGCGTAGATAAGAACTGTTCTAAAAAGACGGGCGTTGTTATTTTATTATCAGAAAACAGGACAAATCTTTTCGAACGCTTCATTATTAGAATCGGGTCGTAGAAATGATTTTAATCAAACAAAAAAAAACGAATGTAAAAAAATGGACCTTCACATTGCTTGAACATTGTTAACACATGAACTCAAGGGACTTTTTGACTTGACTCAGTTGATGTGGCATGAAGATGACCAGAATTGTTAGCACATTCGAGGCACTCGTTGAGCTGATCGGGAAGCGTATTCGATCTACAAGATATAGAAGCAATTCAAATAAATGTGTTCAGTTTAACAGTAATGCGACAAATAAGTCAAGTAATGAAAACATTCACACATTATTCCGAATTTCTAAGTAAAATTCACAGGATGCAGGAGTCAGAGAAAACAGAAATTCTCTAAAACATCCCTGTGCATTTACTTTTCCCGGGAAGTAAAAAATCTAGTCTGGATCAGCTGCTACGATCTGCGTGCAAAAAGGTGTCAGCAACGCAGTAATCCCGTTGCACCGTAAGAACAATAACGCGGAAGAATTGAATGCAGCTGTATTCAAATAACAGAAGAATTTTATTTACAGACAGCAAAAAATTTAAATTAAATAAACAACATAGATGTCCTCGTTTTGTGCTAAATTGAGAATTGAAATGTCTGCTTCACCTCGATACAGGGAACGATTTATAACAGACCTCAATTTTGAACAATTCATTTCTAAAAAAGTAATACATCAGTAACTTATTTCTTAAATTGATTAGTGATGTACCGATACCATTTTTCTGGCCGATACCGATACCGATACCCATTTTTTGGCCGATACCGATACCGATACTCCGATACTTGAAAATACCGATACTTTGACCGATACTACTACCGATACCGATACTTTCACAATTATATTAAAATAAAACCGTTATAAGCCCTACACGGGTGCTATAATAAAATTATTCAATAATATAACTATTTTAACAATAAAGTTTTTGATTGTGAATAATAAAACCGCTCTTGCTCTGTTAACTATATTGTTAAAAAAAACGAAATTAAATCCATTCGATAGATAAGTGTTTCTAATCGTATTGCAACGTAACGTAGACTAGCTCTAATAGCAACTGGTTTCAAAGGTGGACCAAAACAATCGAACTAGGTTTGAACGAAACTTCAACCAAGTTTGGACGAACCTTCAACTAGGCTTGGACGAAACTTCAACGAGTCGTTGAGTAACCATGAGTCAACAAATAGATGCTAGAAAGCAATTGAAAATGACTCAATTTAATATAATGGTAAAATCGCCCTGTAAAATGCTAGATTTTGCATTTTAATGCTATTTTTCCTGCTAGGTGATAGATTCGTACTTTAATGCTAAGTTGGCAACACTGCAGTCCAGTGTCATAGTTTGATTCGTTTCCCTCACAGAGTTTTTCGGTTGCGTCATCTTTCCGCTCTATTGTCGTGTGATACCGTAATTAGCATGTATGAACAAATAAGTATTTACTGTTTAGCAATCTTTATTTGCCAACTGAAGTTATTATCCGACTAAATTTAATTATAAATGAAATTTTTCCCCATTTACAGGAGTAAAATAGTAATATAATGTAGCATGCAGTCTCAGAAATAGCAGCGTGAACGCAAGCAGTATATGTATAATGTATGTACTAACGCACAATGTGCAGAAGCAAACACGGCTCTTTTCGGTTTGGGGGCCTATCGAATTTTTCTGTTTTTTTCGCCAAAGTATGTATTTTGGTGTGAAAAACACGAAAATGATAACCATTTTGTGGAGAAATTATTAATTAAGCTCATATCCACTAATATTTTTTGAAAAAACTGCGGTTTCTCAGTGCGTTTTTGCCACGCAAACTCACACAGACAGGAATATATCATTTGTCGGTGAGTGCCTCCCTGACGTTTTTTTCATTTTCAGACTATGTCATACACTCTCAATCATTTGAGTGTGTGCAGCTGTTGCAGGGTCCACGAAGTTTTCACTATGATTAACAGTGAGGTGTTTGAAATTATACCCTTGGTTAGGTTAGATTAGGAACACTTAATGAATAATTTGTCCACAAAATGATTATCATTTTCGTGCTTTTCACACCAAAATACATACTTTGGCGAAAAGGAAACATTAAAATTCGATAGACCCCGAAACCGAAAAGATCCGCAAACACGCAACCAACTATAAGATTGTTCGTGAATTTTTCAAACGTCTTAAAATAGAAGAAAAATGCAAGATTCGTAATGTACGGTGATTTCCATGCTAAATAAAATAAAATATTTGCTTCGTAACATATGATGATTTACAAGCTAAATTAAAATAGAATTTTCAGCTACTTCTTTATTAAATTTACAAAAAAAAATTAAAAAGCACCTTCAACTTTATTTAATTGGTATGATTTTGTTAGCCTGTCATATACTTTGAGAAATGGAAATTGGGTCAAACTATGTAGGTTTTAGTTGTAAAAGGACAATAATTTGATGTCGCTACTGTGTTTAACTATTGATAGAACATAGCTCTCACTTACTGACCGTACGTGACTCATCGGGAATTCAAAGTTATAAATTCAGTTAGCGGGCCTGATTAAACGCTGTATTTCAACAGTTAACTGATTTACTAGGTATGAATAGGCTTTTTATTTGATTATACTGTTACTTTCATGATTTATGACTTTAATTTTTATGATAAAATACGTATTATGGGAAAGTATCGGTAAAGTATCGGCCGGATTTTGCCGATACCGATTCCGATACCAGTAAAATGACCGATTCTTACCGATACTTGCCGATACCGATACCGATACATCGGTACATCACTAAAATTGATTACAATGGACACGTTCCCCGATACGCTGAACGACTTCTAATGCATCATATGAAAGCCTTAACCTAAGTTTAATTAACTTAATATAGAATCCTTAACTGAAACTATGTAGTAGCTTAGAGTGAGGGAATGAAAAATGATGTTAATTTAACATGTTATGTAAGGATGCTAGCGATGAAGGCATTTTCTAAAATTGACTTACGATTCTTTCATTTTTCGAATATTCGTCATAGCATTTTGAATCATCCAGTCGGGAGGGTACAACTCTCAACAGCTATAGCTTCATTAATACCTAAATTAGAAATAACAACAAAGATTCACCCGTTTTAAACACGATAGTTTTTCTCGCGGATGTTAGAAGGCATCGAGTTCTTTGTCTTAATTTGGAACTGTTTGGGGATAGAGTTTTGTTACTGTAACTAAGGAAGTGTGATGGTCGTAAGTATTAAATTGTCTAGTATACAAGTCTCGATTTTTTCATTCCGCTTTCTCACAACTGTGTCTACAGATCACTTGAATTTTGTGCATAAATGCTTTCGTTATTTCTTATTAGTTGCGCAAATGAAAAATGAGCAAATCCGAAATTGCGTAATCTTCAAAATATCAGAAACTGAGTGGAAAATTGTAGCAATTGAGTCGGAAGCATTCATTGTTGTTATAAAAAGTGAGTTTTTCTGTTCTTAATAATAAAATAGAAATGAGCTTACCTCATTTAGAACATCATTTCATAAATAGACTGAGGCAAAAGCTGACAACTCAAGTACCTTCTCAACTGGCTACGCTGTCTACCAGTCGTACCCGCTGTGCTACACCTAGTCAAACCCTAGTCAAACTAGGTGGGGTAACCCTACACCTAGTCAAACAAATGTATTTATCAAGTGCTGCACTTCAAGGACGTGCTAACCCGTCAAGATATGGGTCACTTGCTTATCCATAAAACCAAAACTAGTTTATTAGTTAAGTGAAGAGGTATTATAAATAGCGGTGGTTGTGTTAGGGACTCCAGGATAAAGTCCAAAAGAACTCTTTTGACATGCCGTTAGGAAGAAATACCCTGAAAAATAACGTTGGAAAGACGAAATACTGTTATGTGGAAATAATAACGCATGAAACCCTAAGATTATTATAATTTAAAACCTCTCATTTCTAAAAATAATTGACAGCGATGTCCTTTGATTGTGAGTTTTGTGCAGCGACCATTATTACTGTCGGTGGGAGCCCATGAATGAAGTTCAAGGCTGCTTTGCTGAGTGAATGCTTTTCACAAAGTAATGCGGAACAAGAAAACGCATCAGGTCAAACGCTCTTACGTAGTCACCATTTTGACCTCGTAACAGAGAGTACTGATTGCCCTCAATTTTTACAATAAATTTACTTCTTGCATGCTGAATCTACTACTCTGATGAGGGGAAAATTGAACGTTCTTGTTATTTCTTAAAAACGATCAACATTTGCTTGGAATCTCATGGAAAAACTTTTGATAAGGACCCATACACTTGAGATGAGTGATGACGCCCAGAAAAACATAAGTTGAATTTGACATACGCGCTTTGTTTGCCGAGCGGCGAGATGCCGCAGCAACACGTCGATAGTATCCTCTGATATGACAGTCGCAGACCGCTTGTTGGCAAGATACACCATTTCATGAAAGTGCTTTCAATAGCTACATTACCGTCTAATTACGATTCAATCTCATCCAATTCTAGGATTATCTTATCTTAAAAGTAGTCTAAAATTTGTCCTCTATACATGTACTTCATGAATAATTATTGATACATCGGTACACAAAACAGATTGAACGACAGTCCTAGAAAATTTGAAAAAGGTTTCCAATGACGCTTCTCTCAGGTACATTATGACTACTAGTTACTCGGAGCAGTATAACAGATACTTTATACGTCAACGGTTCATGGAAAATGAATCGCCTTTGAAATTTTCATCAACTGATAAAATGGAAATAATTTACAGGGTAATTTATGAACGGGGCACAAGCGAATGAATAGAGGTGTGAATAAGGAAGAAGCCAATGTAATTAACCTTTTGGCATCCACTGAGCGACAACAGTGAGAAAACAAATTTACATTTTTAGCAACTACTACCAACGATTATGAGTTCCATTACAGATCAGCGTAATTATATTGAACTGTATAAATAAAAGCCACCCTGATCTGATGTCACACATTGTTAGTCACAGAATACATTAATTGAATCAAACAATAAATTTTCAAATTGGAAAGAGAAGTCTAACAAAATAAAAACGACAGTCGTTGTTCAAACCATCGATCTTTCATGAAAAATTTTGTTATGCAAAAATAAGAAATATCGCTATTGATCGCTTCATTATTACAATTGGCTTAGAGAAATAGCTTTCCAGCTATTAACCTAAAGAGAGGGAGTGCGTGAGTGAAGCGCAAGCTCAGTGAATAGAACTGAGTGTTCCCCCTCTGAACTCTCTTATACCCGCCTGTTTGCCATAATCACCAGAGCTGCGTTATGGCGAAAACACTGCTGTTACCGGACCGGGATCGAACCGCAGTGCATACCATAGGGTGCATACCATAGGGTCTCAAGCTCTAAAACAAGTTATAGTAGTTAAAATAATTTAAGTAAGGTAACGAAGGAAAATTTTCCACAGGAAACTTCAAGTCACCCAAAAATTTGTACGAGACCAAAAATGCATAGTGAAGTAAGAGTAAACGATGGGACCGAGCAAACAGCAGCACAATGAAGCAACATTGCCTTATTTCTCAAGCAGTTGTAGCCTGGTCTTTGATTATGAGCGCCATTCTCTCCAATGGGCCACTCAGTCACACAATCGGAAATCGATGGACAGATTCATTCGCGCGTGCAGAAAAACGCTCAAAATTTTAGCTTCGCTGCGTGAGAAGAGCATCGAGACTCGCGTTCCATTATAATAGGACATCATGATTTGAGCTTCGTACTATAGCGTGACATTTCGTAAAATTAATGATTTACAATACTATATAGAATGAAATCAAAAGAATTCATGCAGGGTGACGCAAGAAACGGGTGACTTCCTATCGCAATTAGGCTGCGCAAAAAGTTTTGTGAATGAATTTTTAAGGAACTCCACACTTTTGACAACTTATTTATGTCCGACATTATTCCAGGAAATTATCCATAAAATGCATTACTCGAGCATGAAATAATGGGGATTTTTGTAATAGCCCTTGAATGTGAGCTCTTTAGCAACATGAACTGCTGATGTCAAAGCACATGCCGCGTCAAAGAAACCTCCAGTTTTTTAAATCAAACCAAACGTGGTCTTGGTTCCCTATAGCTGCGCTTTAGAACCGGTTACTCAAGTCCATAAACAAACATTCACGAGAGTAAAAATGAGGGAATCTCTTGATACCCGATGTGAAAAAAATTATTTAAGCTGTCAATATTTCAACAAAATGTTCTGATGTATTCCAATAATTCCAGATTGTTCCATCACACAGGAGCCGTGCTACTGTACGTTACATCGTAAACAAAAACTTTATTGCATTAAATTCGATCGTATTTCATTCTTCCCTTAAAGCTTCGCAAATTTATGAGGAGTTTTGGCCATTTTTCAGGAGCACTCGTATAGTTAGAGATTTACGGCAGCGTCTGGCAGTACAGGACGCCTGCTGGAAAAAGCGTCGTAATTGCATGCATGGACAACAGGTTGCCAAAATAGCTATAAATTCTCACTTTCCGCATCCAGCGGAACAAAGCGCGAACGAAAGCGCTGTAGGGACTAGGCCTATCAATTTACAATTGCCAATTTGTAATACTATCCATTCCACCAAGCCGCAGCTCCGAACAAATATTAACCGCGCATTGTCGACTCATTGAGCGAAATTTGACCATCCAGTGAGTACAAGTAACGTTGTTAGCATAAAGATAATATAACGTGTGCACATAAATATGATACCGCAACCAGAACTTTAAAGCGAGGTCAAAAAGGCAAAATGATTACTGGAAGTCCTTTAAATTCATGAAATACTTTTAACGTTCAGTTATGGAGCGGCACTATTAACGGATATTGGATATGCCCAGGAGCATCGCAATCAGCCAAAACGGCAGCGTGAAGCGATCAGTGACGCTTCGACCTATCGAATGTCAACAGAGCAAGAAAAAGTCCAAACCTGAACCGTTGGGAGGACAAAAAGTGAGAATGGCGCCTGCGAGGGGAGTTCAGTGGAATGGTTTCCCTTGGAATGGGACATTTAATTAAAGAGAGGAGCACCAGGAAAGGGGTGGGCTCAATTTATTGACACCAATTCGGTGACGGTCGAAGCTGATAGGCAGGCACCGACCTGCATAGTCGAAAACTTTTGAATTTCCATGTCGATCTTTAAGCACAAGTTTCAAATACTTCAAACTAAAGTTTAAATTGGAAGTGAATCCCGAAATGTAATTAATCACTGAATACAAACAAAAGCACAACGCGCATCAATTTGCACTTGGCGCTCGTGAGTGTGGCACTATGATGAGAAAACTCGCGATTTTTATCGCTACAACACCACTGCGCAGAGGAACTTTCAGAGAAAGCACTCCTTCAAAAAAGAACTTAAAGAGAAAATTTTTTTAAAGAACTCACGAACCAATACGTACAGACCAAAATAACAACAACTATTTAATACCACAATACTAGGTTCTAGAATGATTTATACTAGTTTCTGGAATGCAATACTATTTTCTAGAATCTTTAATGGCTCAATTTCTTGCATGAAATGTTTGTTCGTAAGGCTTAAGCCTGTCGGGAGCCAATTTAGAAGTAAACTTCTGTCAAAAACGCTGTCACGTACGCTGACAAAATTAAGTTAATTTGACATGGTTGCAGCCAGTAAAATTGTTCATCTTTTGTGACAAAATTAAACCTTGCAAGGCGCAGCTGAAAAGCCTTGCGTCTCCGGAAAAGCTCAGAATGTAAAACCGTCTCAGCAACGACAGGATCACGGAAGGCTCCCACAAACTTATGGGTTGGATGCGCACGCAGCATGGGAATCCCAATTCGGTCAGATTAGCATCGATATACGTTCGCTCGAGACCCATTTTCTAACGCTGTTAGTGCAATTTAACTCAGTGCAATCGCTTTAGAGACGATTGTAAACAAATTTATTTCAACTCCAGAATTCAGGGAGGCGAGAAATCAGAATTAAGGAAAGAAAGCGAGTTCTTCAGTAAAGCTTGACACACTACAGTACTCCATTAGGTCCATTTAACCCACCGAGACTAGCAGAAGCCAACGATTTTTCAACATAAAGTACTTTATGGAGATGCTAACGATCCTGAAAATCAGGAGAACGATTCTGCTGCAGGGTCGAAAATTCCAATTCGAAGTATTAGTTCATTGAGATAGCGTTACCATAAAGTAAGTCCCATGTCCCAAGGCAGAACAATTGATTCTCTGCGTTTTACGTTTCCATGTGGTAAAATGAGTTTAGGCTCGATTAGTAAATCATTGAATGCAAATTTGATTGAATTTTACTTCCAGCCAGAGTTTGTTGAAAAGCTGCTTCTTCAATACGTAAAGGAAACCAAATGATCTCAACCATTGATAACATTTAATTATAAAAAAATATACTTCAAACCATTCCCGTACAAAGGCTAGCTGCAGAAATGTTGAATCAATGTAAATGCAATCGGATCACAACGAAATTTTGGCCTCGGAACATCCGCGCTATCAGACGTGTAGACGTTCATAAGCTAATGAGACTTCATTCCCTTCAGAAGCTGCTTCTGTAAATGCGCTACAGTAATGAACATCTCACAATACTCGTAATTACTGCTCATTGAATCCAGTAACTATAAACTTTGTAAACTCACATTCTGATATATAAAAAAATTATTCTAAATAAAACGAAGGAAATGCATGTGATAATGTACAGTTTAAAGTCTTATAAAAGTGTTTGTCTAATAAGTGACAGATGAATCTTTTTAACTTTTGACTAATGAAAACCGACTCTCACAGCCTTGTTGCAGTTCTCTCAAAAGGAATCAAAAATTACTGTAGTTGCTCAGCTATTAAAAATTAAAAAAGCCTTCAATGAGCGGTAAAACTCATCTAAGACTTTATGTCTTACAAAAAATTTACGGCCTTTGATCAGCCTTTTAGTTGACTATAGTGAGATCATTGGTTGAAGACAAAATAACCCTACTTAGTTACAAAACATTTCAAAAAATTGTGTTTCGATTGCAGTGTCACAGAAAAAATTTGAAAATTGCTACTATCTAATTTGCCCTGCAGGATACATTCTATAGTTTGCTTTCTGCTACACACAATAATCATAAACATGATTATTAAAAAATAATCTTATTAAAAAAAATTTAATAATCTTTTTATCATGAGCAATATTTTTCAGAAGCTTGCCAAATAGGTAATAAATTTTGAACGGTATTTTTATAACGGTTTCATGTAGCTGTATATATGCGCAACCTTTTGCTATGCCATAGTTAATTACCCTCCTCACATCTGCTTGGTAAGTGCACGCTCTTGGCTCATCCAGCGCCAACATCCATCTACTCGCAACCAAAAAAAGTTTTAAATAATGAGCCATAAAATAGTATATGTAAATTGTCAGGGAAATTTCTCTAGGTTAAGGACTTGTGTAAATCACACAGCGGTGCGACCCTTTTATCCGTAAATTGTAGCGTTCTTCGAGTGGCTTGAAACGAGACACAGTCGTGCTTTGTCTGTCGTACCCTTCAGTAAGTATGCTAATCTGTGCTAGTACTTTCGAATATTTATTTCCGACTAATCGTTGCCACATAATGAATTTTTAAGAACTGAAATAATTCCAAACTTTGTCACTGGTCACTTTCATAATGTTGTCAATGTTTTTTTTCTCCGTTGTTTCAGGTTGGATTATTAGGTCTGGCCTGCCTAGTACCACACTGTGTTATTTCCTTACTAGGAATCTGAAGCAAACTTTAACTCTTGAAATCCCAGTAATATCCTTTATGCCTGTTTCTTCTACTTCTAAAGTTATTTCCGTACATCCGATTAGTGACTATTTATTTATTCTTGATTGGTCAACAGATATTTATTTATTCAATTCAT
>JACJUY010001565.1:0-103246 GCA_014220935.1 Platorchestia sp. MABIK
TAAATTATGATTAAACTAAGAAAAGCACGAGTACATTTCTCTGTAAGGAAAAAAGTACATTGCCAACTTTAGTGGATGAAAACCATGTATAGGAACGTAGAATTCATCATCGGTGGGTAAAGGCAGACGAACCATTTTGATGATTATCTAGAGCTCACACGAACACAAACAACGCAGGCGTCAGATGCAGCAAGAAATAGGAATGTAGCCGGAAAACGATGGCGCAAGTTTTCTCATTAGAGATAAATTTGGAATAGTAGCTAAAGAATGTAATCATCAGGTAACGTCCCAGCCATTCACCATTTACAAGAGTGGCTAATGTTACTCAACTTGTCCAAAATGCTGACTGCAGGTAAGAAAGGGAAGAGCTTGTTCTACCTCGATCATTAAAAGCATATGCTGCTAGTGTTGAAGAACAAAAATCGTGTCACTTTTCTGGAGAGACTTCAAATAAAAATATACGGGCCGTACAAATTAAAACAGGCAATGATGCTATATCCGTTAGAAAATGTTTCCACAACGACGAGTCGACTGTCCGTCACGATAATTTGCTGATCATAAGAAAAAGCACTACCAAATCTTAAAACTAAAGTCACATTATAGTTCCCATAAATATCGCTACTGAACCTGCAAAGGTAGCAACAACGTTCTTCGAATAACGCTAATTCCACAAGAAAGATGATGCTGGCAAAAGAATGCATAAGCATATCAATGAGACAAAAGAACATGATATACGAATAAAAAGCTAAAACACTCTGCAGCAGGTCTGTTGCACGGTACACATGCTCCTTCGCGTGAGAAGAAGAGAGAAATAAAAAATGAAAGACAAGGCCTACCCCACAACAAATCTGGATCCAGAACATCCTCCTGCAACAAGAGTTGTCAATTTTGTGGTAAGTAGTTAGAGTTACCCCTGAGATCATCTAGTTCTCTTAGGTACACTTACGGGGACGGTTGTTGTCTGAAAATCCCCTTTGAGGTAACACATTTCCGAGGAACGCTTACTCCCCAAGACATGTTGCGTGAAAGACAATCTTCTTAATTGTATCTCCTAAGGGCTACTGCAGAATTTTCACAGCTAACACCGCAATGACCTTTTCTTCAATGTAGATCCAGTGTTGAATAACTTAGGTCTACTTCAATAAATCCAAAACGTACATGCTAATCAAGACAGACGCCGTCAGTACTTGCAGGACACCACAGCATAGCCTGGAGGGGCTCTTCATCTAAAACGTGTGAGGAGCAGGAACAATTGCTTGAAAGGGGCCTACCATGCATTAATTGAAATCACTGAGCGGTAGATCGAAATTGGTTAATAAGAAAAGTTCAAACTTATAAATATCACTTAGTACCAAAATAGGTTTTAAAATATTACAAAAATAAAAATGCAAGTAGAGGAGCAGGATAAGATAAGATTACAAGTTTATATCAGCCTCCTAACTGCCATGAAAAAAGTTCTCAAGGAAGGGAAAAGGCACTTATCTAATTTAGAGAACGAGGAATCTCTGCACAATGTGTTTCCCAATACATTGCACTTGAAAAAGTACGATCGAAAGAGTATGAAACGAGATAAACGTTGACGAAGAAATAGTTGGAAAAGTGGCAGTGAACCGAAAAAGTATGGTCTATAACAAAACAAAAACTTATCTGTTTTTACAAAATGAAACTTGGGTCCTCATTCACTCCTCCAGGTCAAATTTGCGCTGAAATTTTTTCTTACTTTTCTCCTTTACGAATGTAAAATTTGAAGTGGATCCCCATTTTTCAAGTCAACATTGCAGCCAAGTCTAGCATAAATGGTTTAGGACACGTCTGAGACATATTAAGCAAGCTGATTTCCTCTAAAAAATATGGCTTCAAACTCAAAACACTCCATAGCTAAAAGAGCATCTAGTCCCTAATAAATGGAGTCATTTTAAGGCACATACTTCTTGAAAAGTTACCGAAAAATTGAAAGAAAATTGTCTCTCCTCGAAGAAGGGAGAGACATCAACTTTCGAAGGACATCATTTCTCAGGAAAATTACCAGTACATTCGTAAGAGTACGTAATATCAACATTTTGACGATATCAAAAGCCAGCTCCATGCAACTACTAAGATCGAAGATTAGATCAGATATTAGTTAGTTTAGGCCTCTAACCAAAACAATGATCCTCCTCCAAAAGGAAGGATTAAGGCACCATCTAGTATGGTGTTATGAAGTTAAGAAAACAGGAAATCTTTGCACAAGGTGTATCCCCCACACCCTGCGCATAGAAATAGCAAAGTTGAAAGTTTCTAGTGATGAACATTGAAGGAGAAAGTAATAGGAGCTGAAGAACACGGTAGCAGAAAGTGACTATTTCAACCATAAAAAAAAGCCTACCTCACCTTCAGCTCAGGACCTCACATCTTTCCCGGGAATGCCAATCCTCATAGATACAATAGTTGTATTCCCCTGAGGGGAACTTAAGTAGAAATATAAGAAAAAACCCAAGAGTATGGAGGTACAGTTAGTACATTTCCCCCTCTGTCTAAGAAAGTTATGCTACAAACCCTTCAGGAAATTTTTAAATCATAAATCAGTGATCATCACAAAACAGTAAATATGCTTCTGCAAAAGCATGAGTTATGACGGTAAATTGTGACGCGATTTTATTCAATACGAAGTGATAACACAAGCACACTAATCTGACTAACTTTTTACTACTTATCACGAATGTAATCCGAGAAAATATTTGGCATAACACTAAAAATAAAATTATTTCACTTTAAAAAGGGAGCCCTTGAGAGTATTCAATGATCTCAACTGAAACAAGGTGCAATATTATACTACCATGATTTATGCGACCGGATATAGCCGCTACCGTGTAGGTCAAAACCAACTCGATTCACGTAACAGAAGGGCGCTGACATATCGACAGTACCTCAAAGGTAAGCGAATCATACAATAAATAAAAAGATGACATTCGAACAAGTTTTTGACTAATTGGTCAGTTAATTGGACAAATGAAAAACAGAAGAGGGAAGAGGCAGAAAATACTAACTGTAAAATTAAATATCCGAAAACTGACTGTGCGCTTGCGATGCTAATTCAGTAAGCGGTAACTACAAGAGTAGTCACCATGACCGTCTCAGATCCCCTGTGAAACAGCTCAAGATTTATACCTTACTGCTAATTTTGTGAATTTCATCAGAGTAATTATGAATATATGTGTCCATATAATTCACAGCAACAGTTTTAGCCATATTAGGCGAATACACACGGTATGGCACAAAACTTATGAAGAATTATTTCATGAACTTGAAGATAAATGACTCGCTAAACTATAAGTAATAGAATTTGGCTTCAGTACTTACCTTCGGCCATGAACTTCTGCTGATTTTCAAGCTAGAAACCGGCTTGCGCACAGTATAGACGTCTAAGTGCAGGTTAAGTTCTGCTCATATGGATGGCCCAGTCGCTAATTTGTGCTCAAATTCAAGGGACTGAACCTTACCTTCAATAAGACAGTCGCTCATTCTTCAAAAATCCTTCTTGAGATAATTATACTCTCAAGTTTACCAACATTTGGAGGTCATTTGGTAGATGAGGGACCTGTTTTAGAATTCAAAGACCACCAATGAACTTGATTTTGCCTACTGATCTCACTTGACCCCACTTCACTAAACTTAACCAAGCCTAAACAAACTTAAAATGGTTGAAGCTTTTCATAAATGAAATTTATCAACAAAGCATACCCATCCAGAATATTATACATCACATCGCATAATTTTCTCTGCGTCATCGTTTCCTGATACAGGAAGTTTTGAAATCGTTCTAAAAATATATCAGAAATGGAAGCAAATCAGACAAGTACATATTGTGAAATTAGTCACAGATGATGAAGGCCTTCAGAAAGGCACTGATAATTTTCTAGTCCCCTAATGCTGCAATATACGGTGAAAAAGAACTTCAACTGTCGATTGTTGTAATATCAGAACACCGAGATTGATAACTTGCAATATGAATGGAGTTGGTTTTCGGTTCACGTGCCATTGTGTTGTGAAGTTATTTCAGAAATCAGTTAAAAGGGAAAGTATTTTTGTTAAAAATGGTCGGTACTCACGATGGCAGTACTACACTTTAACATGCTTATAAGAGCTTGAATAATTTTGTGAGGAAACAAAGGTTTCTGATGGTTTTTGCGTGAAAAATTTAATGAAGAAACAAAGTATGATTTCTATGATATTAATGAAATATCATGAGCAGTCAGAATTAATAAAGTAGCTCCATTAGACATTTAAGTGAAAAATACACATATTAAAAATTAAAAAATAATAATTTAACCTACAACGCATTCGTTTGCCAGGATCAGAGATACAACCAACTGATTCCGGTTCGACACAGACGAGAAAGACGGCAAGTGCAGGCATTTTTAAGAACAAAGCTAAAATTAATTATATAAATACAATGGACTATACATACACGAAAACAACACATTTCAATATCACATCCCTGACAACTACAATGTCTTGATAGAGTTTTGTCGGTCATCTTTGAAGTTGTACAGAACGCCAGTATTGTGCCTGTTTTGAAACATGCGGATAACACTTTCATAAATAGTTTCTATAAGTAACCGGTAATAAAGTAAATTACTAAACATAAAATATACTAACATAGATACTTATTAGGTAATTGTTAGGAGATACCACACAAACAAAAGAGAGAATCGTAGCGATGGAACTCAACCGTAGAACAAGTCGCTTTCTCACATTTTAGTTACCTGAGATATGAAGTAATGCTTACGTTGGAATTCTATCATTACCCTATCCAGAACAAATGTTTTTGTCCCGAATTTATTCCAGAGTAACTCGAGTTAATGAACAAACTAAGTTTAAATAAATAATACGGTAGCTAACAAGTTCTTGACCCAATAGAAATGAAATTCCACTGAAAATTGAGGTAACATGTGAACGAACATCATTATGGCTCTCATTTTTTATCAGGAAATAAACGTAGACGGGGCCATTTTCCACACTGCTGCTACTTTTCAAGCCTAAACTGGCATTTCCTTCAATAAAAGTGGTGAATGATGGGTCAACCAAGTGATAATGAAATAATTAGAAATGAGATAAAAGTAGAAGCTGCCGAGATTTTAACATTCTTGCCAGGCATTTCATCGAAACTAAATCAAAATTATACTGAGCTCTTTCCATTACCTTTATATTAATTATTTACGTGAATCTAAGCTAATGTAAGGTGTGGTTTACCCATTATTACAAAATCTACACAGTCGTTGGTGGTGGGCATGCTTGCAGATGTTCAATGTTCGTGGTGTTATTACAGGGATTTGAATAATTACCGAATCAGGGTAGCTAGCCAGTGGTAAAAAATTTAAAGCATACAATAACTATACCTCAGGTTTTAAAAGTACATGTCCTTGGAAATCTGAGCTACTAAAAGTCTGAATTATTTCCTAGTGCGATATTCAGGGTATTTGGTAACCATGTCAAAACAATTGTACTTGAAAAATTCCTATCCATGAACATTCAGTTAACCATCGGACTAACACTTTACTATAAGAATATAAAAGCTGAGTGCAGCTCAAAAGACACTAGGCACTATTTGGTTAATCAGACACGACGGGGGAAGGAGGAGGCGGACAATACCTCCTGTCCCCGCGGGCACCCGTGAGAGGAGCAAGCAATAACAACTCACCCTCGCCCTGAGGTGGAGCAGCGGTGAGGCCGCTCCTCACAGCAGCCGGGGCTTCGCAGCGAGCGTCCAAAAGTTTGACCGCGGGGCTGCCTCTGTCACTGGCACACTGAGGTGTCGGTGGGGGCGGATCAGGCTCTGAGTCCCAATAATAGTCGGTGTGTGGGAGCGATGAGAACGAACAGTATTGCGTGTTTGGGGAGTTTGGGTGATGATGATGGTGTTTGTTGTAATGGTGGTGAGGGAGGTGAACACGGTGATGGGGAGGTTCATTGGTGTTGGTATCGGAGGAGTAACAAGGGGTTGAGGTGATGAAAGTTGTGGAGTTGATATCAGAGTCATCACAGATGTCAGTGGAGCATGGAGTTGGAGGCGGAGGTCTGTTTCTTGTTTTGTAGTGGCGGTAAGAATGTTCGGCAGCGAGAGGTAACACTCCATGCCCTCTGTATGCTACCCTCGGGCCCATAGACGAGAGGTTGGAAGAAGAACTCTGTTGCAAAGGGTGGTAACAGTTACATGGAGCTGTGGGCTGTCGCGAGGTAGGGGTAGGAGGAGGATTGAGGGTCTCTTTAGGGTAGTGAGTGGTCGAGGAGGAAGATGACGATGCATGAGTGCATCCCACAGCAGTCGGGGTCAGCGAGAACATCTCACTTGCACCGAAGTTTCCAGGGAAGTTTGGACAAGCTGCTCCGTTGAGATGAACAGCACACGCGGCGCTGCCGCAGCTGCTGTTCAAGCAGCCGCTGCTACTGTCAGGCAACAACCGCTGTTGACAGCTGCTACTGCTGCCCAGCCCGCAACTGCCCACACAATTTGGGAGGTAGCGCGTACCTCCCGTCTTCCTGGACACGGGGCCCTGGGACGCGTGCTGTTGACCTTTCAGGCCTCCCGATGCTGACACGAGCATAAGGGCATCTTCAATGGGCGGCCGACGTCTGCTGAAGATAACGACATCACCAAGCGGTATCGAAAGAAACGCCAAAAGATCATGAGCAATATTAATAAGGCAGTTTAATGAATAATATAATCCATAAGACTCATACCTTAGTTTCAAATAAACAGCGATAACATTACTTTTCTCCTTTACATGACCTTTTAGATCTTGAGGTTCAAGAATTCTGAACTTCTCTATAAAATGAGTATAAGGTTTGAAAAAGGATTCAGTAACAATAACAACAAGCAACACTGATGATAATGACAGCTAGTGAAAGATTGTGTGAACCATGTGACGTTAGTTTCCACTTAAATGCTCCACGAAAACGCCATTGACCAGTTAGCTGCTTCACCAGAAGCTACCGACCTGTAGTAGACAAGGAAGGCAGCAAGGCACAGCAGCAGTACGATGCTCACCAGCACCCACACAATAGGCGCCACCTTGCTGGTGGAGGGGGGCGGCGACAGCGGGTACCGGTCCGCCAGTAGTGGAGGAGAGGCGCAGCCTGGCCCTAGGTGCATGCCCATAAAACAGTAATAGAAGGCAGTGATATTAAATACAAACACTACAGAGAATGAAGCATAAAACGAAAGTTAAAATGTCGACGAATTATGGAAAGCGCAGTGAATATTTATGAGGCTATAAATGCTCATAAACAAGAAAAATACTCATTGAAACAAATGCAATCTCTGAAAACCTAATACGAAATAGCATCAAAGCCTACATTTCATTGGCTTTAACTCAACTTTAAATCGCATCAGCTTAAAAATTTTTTGGCAATTCAAAAAACTTTAGTCTCTGAGTGAGTACACAGATCAATTTGAGCAACATTCAAAGCATTCGAGGAAAATGATGCTTATGTCTGTAACCAATTTTATGCACTAACCTCGACAGAGGCTGCACTGAAATTCATCCCGACCATTTTCACAGTGCGTGATGTTGTCACATCTGGAAGAATAAGGAAAAAAATGAAATCAAGTAGTTAAGCGTGCTTTGTGCTTATTAAACTCATAACAAACTTTACTCACTAAATTTATTCACAATAATGTTCAAATACTAGAAAAATAAACGACCCATGATGAGATATTCGTTGTTTTACCACGCGACCAGGTTTGAAGTCTAATATTGTTCATTTCAATATTTGAGCGCTTGAAAAAAATTGGACACGAAAATCAATACGCTCTCTTAACGCGTCATCAAACTGAGCATTCTTACAATAATCTCTCCAGTACAAAGCAGGAACAGTGTGCGAGAAGTCATTAAGGTTAAAAAAATATAGACGATTTATGCTCTCACGTACTACTGTTACCATACATTGGACTTCAGTATGCTGCATGCATTGATGCAGCACATGCAAAAATGCTTTTTCAAAACTGTTACCTGTACAGAGGTGCAACGCACAGGAGGTCATCTGTGCGCCCACAGAAGAAGTGGCGATCACCACAAGGTTCACAAAGCCAGCCATTGGCGCCGACCGCCTCCCCGTGCACACACCCACACGATCCCATAGGGACGCGTGCCCCAGCATATGTAGGCATGGGCACAGAATACAAAGGGCTAGGAGTGTACTTATTCGATCGGCTCATACTTGCAGCTGTGTAACTGCCTCCAGAAAAATAATTTTTTGAGTCACCGCTCTGCTCGGACTCGTAAGTGTGTCGCCGCTCTATGTTGCGGTGCCTCGCATCACGAGGATATGAAGCACTACTCGTTGGTTTGCGCGGACCAGCTGGAGTTTGAAGGAATCTCTGACCAAGATAAGAGTCTCCATAGTCTCTATTAGATACATGAGGACTACTGCCACCAGAATTTCTGAGCATTTGGGGGTCTCTGTAAGCATCATGGTAAAAACCGCTGCCCATTGCAGGAGTAACAGCGCCCGCCGCTCGCCAAGGGGTGGTCGTGGCCCCAATGGAAGGTCGCCGCGCAGGAAAGTAAGGCCGACCACCATTCAAGCTCGTCAGCAGGCACAGCTCGCTGCACTGGTTACCGTTGCTGCCTGAACACGGATGAGGCTCTGAAGCCTGGAATTTTAAAAAATTTAATAGCATATTTAAGATATATTTTTTAGGGGCATGTTCACACACTCGCAACATTGCTATTTCTAGTCTACAGCGGCAACAATGAATAAAAACGAAGTCTTCATGAAATAAAGTTGGGGTCTGTGAATGTAGCCTTGCTCTTCGAGAGTGTAAAAATTGTTTAGAGTGTAATGACACACAATTAACTTCTACCTTGAAAAAATACAAACGTTGTACTTTCAAATAATTTTTCACTAAATGACTAAGCTAACGAGTTCTTCCAAGATTGAAAAATTTTTATTAAATGCCACACTCCTGAATTGTTTTACTTGTCAGCTACCATTGATCTAGGGGCTTCCTCGATAAACTAAAAAAGGACAGCTTTAACGAGTAGGCTCCAACAATCAAGTGCAGCAAGCTCCCGCATATATTGCAATCAATTTGAATACAATTTTTGAGAAGTCGAATTCAAGAGGAGTAATAGAACAAAACGCACCAAGGATTAATGTTCTTACCTTCGAACCCATAATTTAAACCATTCATGCATTGCACCAGTCAACTTTTCAGTCTTTCTAGCCTGCGAACGAAATTCCATTCAGTAACATTAGAGCAAATAGCTATTACCTGATGGATATCAACGGCCACAATGTCGACCAGAGAGCTGAGCCTGTCAAGGACAGTGACGGCAGTGGAGTTGGGGCGTGTTTTGAAGCCCCTGCGGATGGCGTTAATGCCTTCGTCAGCCCAGTACAGCCAGTCGCCCAACACCGCGAGCGCCACCACACGCTCCAGACCCCCGCCGGACACCAGCAGGCGTCTGCAACAACACTCATTAGAAGACGCTTAGTCACCAACGGTAATTTGGTGCCAGGAACTCACAAGGAGCAAATTAACAACTTGACAGTGTATTTCTTCATCATATATGATGAAAATGAGATGAAAGTAGAAACGGTCAAAACAGTAATCTTGAAATAAGACTGAATCAATGAGCCTTTATTTAGAAACTTCAATATTAAAATTTTCAAAAGTATAATCTGATAGTCAACACACGCCACGCTCAGAAGACCCAATCCTTGGACTTCCGTGCCGCACCATGGCACCTAATGACTGGTGTCCTTAAGGGAATTATGAACTTTGAAGGGTAAAACGTCTGCATATCATTCAGGGCCGGTTTCAATTTGTGTATATACAGTGACTCTAACATGCGCAGCTCTCAAGAATTTGAAGCTAAGTCTAAAATTTTAAATTGGTTGCTACTAAAGTTATCACAAGACAAATCGACATGACGGTTGGGACGCAGTTATCCACGGAAGTTTTCGGAGTTGAAAGATAACTATGAAATGATTTAAGTTATTCGAATGAAGAATTTAAAATTGTACGCAGTTGAATATAGATTTTACTCCCTAGTAAAGTATATTTCTTAACTGTAATCCTACTTAGGAAAGATGATCGTTGCTCTTCATTAATTCTTTCCTTAAAATGAAGAATCTACAGCAACATGGCTCCCAAGCAGTGCTGCACCTTCAACTTAGGTAAAATTCGTTCACTAGTCGACTTTATTTATAACGGACCTTAGATTCATTTGCCTTTCTCTATTTTGGAGTAACAAACTCCCAATTTAATGCAAAATTACTTTGAGCTTCAACTAGCAATCTAGCTGATAACATTGATTAGGTACAGGCAGAGTTTAAACTTACACAACAATTCTGGCTCCCTCACCTGTTACTGCCATCCAACTCGACGCTTTCTATTCTGTTGGGGCGCACATCGTACCAGTAGAGCCGAGGCTGCACCACTCCCTCCTGGTCTGGCAGAGTATCGTCGACAGCTAAAGAAGTGGGTTCAGTGAGACTTTCACTCACAAGGATGGTGCGCATAGACCCGTCCAGTCGGCTTACTTCAATGCGGGCCGAGTGCGCCATGTTCACGAAGTACAAGAGGCGCAGGGGCGAGTGCACTACTAGAGACCGCGGTTTATCATCTGGCAGGCCCACCACCGTCCCCAGTACCTGTCAACCCAGAGACAGGTAAATCACGTTTCAGTATTGCATATGCTTGGAAAATATACATTACTTCAAAAAGCACGAAATACGGAAGTCTAGAGAAGGAAAAATAATCATGGTAAAAATAGAATGGAGGAAAAGGTTAAACATGCAGAAATGATAATGCTAGACCCACGGAGTAGAGGAAATGGCCGTCCCTGGTGATGCTCTGTCTCGTGACGTTGATAGTGTCGCGCTTGGCGCACGAGTAGAAGAGCAAGCCTGACACGTGGTCCAAGGACATCGAGTACGGGTGCGGGGCTGCAGGATCTTGAGGATTAAGCAGATTGTCCACCACCACCTGAGAGAAGGCAGGCATGATGTATGAGCAATTTCTGCCAGCTACACCTTATTCTTTTCGTGAGTACAACATGCGTGGACCGTTGGAGGAGGATCTTTATTCACATGAAATACATTATCATCGCCGTTTACAGTTGGTTTTGATCAGATTACTACTTGCACTAGCTCTTACGCATGTGTGATCATAATCGTTCTGTAGTGATCATAATTGTTGTGTAGTGATCAAACCACGCCAAGTTTCTCCCTCGTTATACCCTTCCAACAAAGTCGTGCATCATTTCTTCCATTTCAAATGCACGCATTTCAAGGCATACTTTACAGCGCATCACCCGAACTCAGTCGAGCACCTAAAGCAAAAGAGAATTTAGAGACGGCTTTACTTGTCTTTTATTGACGTGCTCTTGCGACGCCCAGATCTTCTTGCTCCTTGCATCAAGCCAGTAGACGGTGTCGGTCGTGGCGTCGTAAGCCACGGCAGCCACGTTGCGCACACCGCGCAGCGCCAGCAAGACGGTAGGGCACTCGTCAGCCTGAACTAAAGGGCGAGCGGTCGACGGCGGCACGTCCAGCAGCCGGCTGATGCCGCCGCTCTGGCCGTATATCAGGAATGATGTGGGTGCTGCCGAATAACATCGTAAACGTCAGTAATACCATAAAAGTTTATTAAATAACTGTCAACATAGAACTGTTGAGTGCTGACCATGAAGATTTCACTACCGAGTAAGGAAAGCTCAAGAGGAGGATGTTTTTTGATAGATTTGTCACTTTAATGTTCAAAAGTGTCACGGATGAAACACAAAATAAAGTTAACTGAATTTAAAAGTATTTTAGATGACGTGATAACATGGTAAAATCGTTCCCACGAGACGAGATCAAGGCAAACCAAGAGAAATATTCGTCTGATGAGTAAACTATTTATCACTCACGTAAACAGGAGTTGCGATGGGTATCAAGCGTGTAATGCGTGGGACAGAAACACGGACTAGATGATGATGATGACGACGATCGCAAGTCAACTATTTGCTCATCAGGAGTTTCCAAAGCAGTCATGGATCGGGACTGCAGAGATTCTGGAAAGCCACGAGCTTTTCTCTTGCGGCCGCTCAAAGCGAGGGATCGAATTTGGTCGTCCGGAGACGCATTTGGCCAGCGAAGCTCTCCCAACGTGAGGATGGTCCTGTTTTCATTATATTTTCTCTCAAACTCGAGACTGGAATTTAATAATGCCCTGGAATGTAAATTTACAGGGAGAGTCTTTGACTCAGGGTTCTCCAGGACGTAGGATGGAGAGAGAATGTTCAAGCGGGCACCAATGCCTAAGTCCAATGCGTCCCCAGTAATGTCTTCTAAACTTGCAGCAGAAACAAGGTCGCGTTGAAGCCGTCTAGGGACAGCAAGCGGAGGCGGAAGGCAAAGATGAGAGCAGTTGACACCAGAATTTGCAAGACAAGGGCTCGCTGTGGCCAACTTGGCATCTGCACTCAAGATGTCCAGAGGCTCCGCAATTGAGAACACCAGGTCTGTCACGTTCAAGCCGGTCTGAGGAAAAGATTACTGAATTAAAAACAAATATCCATTTCAATTAACCGCAAATGGAAATGTTCAACCATGATGACGTAAATACTCTACAAAAATTAGGAAATAAAGTTTGATTCACCGAAAAAGAACTAACATTTATGCATATAAAGTTACTGTCAGAAGGAAGCCATCATATCGATTGACTCTCAGTCTCTGATCTCTGATAAATTAATTAGCTCTGCGGTCGTTCTGTTTTCTCAAAAATTGTTTATGCTGGAGACGTAATTCCCCTTTTTCTTATCTGTCAAAGTGGGATGAGGAATGCTTTTGAATAGTAATTCTATCAGGCCAAGTGAACACCTTTAGAGAACGTTTTATGTCATTTACAAATTTATGAATTTTTAGTTGAGGTTATGAAGTCAAAGTTGTTTATATAGACAATTTAAAGTAGCAGACTTAGAAGGCTCCCTTTAGAAATCCCTCAATTTAGTCGTTTCCAGTCACTAAATTGCTCGTGAAAATCTTCTCTTTGAGGGCGACTAGTGAGCAAGTTTTGTATCTATCGAAAGTGTGTAGCTCCCCTGATTACCATGGGCTCTATACGGGGACAGGCCGAGAGGTCCGGTAAATTTTTTTTTTTAGGTTCAAGAGGATGACCACTTCAGTGACATCTTTTAACAACATGGTTTTTGTACTAGGCAGCTGGATGTTCAATGCTTGAGGTTGTAGAATTTAATTATTGTGGAAGCGTTTTAGGTTTGTTTTGGCTTGTGCTGCAACTATGATTTCTTTATTCCACTTGTGTATCTGAGCATCCACTTGTTGATGGCTGCAGGGAATGGGAATGGGCTCCTGTTTGATACATTTCAAGTCTTTTGCACTATTGTTGCTTGCAATTTCTGAGCTGTCTAATTTCACGTGTAAGCCAGGGAGAGTCATTGGTCAGTTTCAGCCACTTTGGTGGAAAATGATACTGTAAAGCAGGGAGAATTTTATTTGTTGTATCTTCAAACCCTCTTGACCGTTTTTGATCCTAATTAGATCTTATAATTAAACTCTGTAGAGTTCTTCTTTCACCAATGAAAATTTTGCCCGTGAATAGTCTGGAACACATTTTCGTTTTGCCCTCGAGTATAGATGGTCACTAATTACGAGCGCAAAATCCATCATTGGGTTATCTCCTATTTAGTCCGTCACCTTTAAGGAGTTCATTCCAAGGTGCGAGGTAGTGATATACTATTTTGTCTTGTTGGTTGAATGACACGCTGTTGCAAAGAATTTGCGCTTAAGAGATCAATTAGTGTGTCTCCAGAAGCTCGACTTCAAGGCGAGACCTAGTCTATGTGTATTATCACACACAATTGGTGCTTTGTGGAGAGAACTGGCAATATTATCAAGGAGATCATTAAGTTCATAGTCGTCGGTTGCTGTGCTTGCAATGTTTCTATTGAGGAGTACAGTCTTGATAGCTGTTCTTTGTCATGGATGAATTATTTGGTGTTGGTATTGGCAGATGTTGATATGTTGGTTTTGGCAGAACAAGTAAACTTCGTGTAATTTGTTCTGCCAGAAATTTTCCCGAAGGGGGCCGTGAACTTATCACGTGAAGAAATAACTGAATTATTTTTTCTTTTATTGATCATGGTCAGATACGTTCAGAATGGATCTCGTACACAACCGCTACTAATGAAAGATTTATCTTCCTATTTTTCAATTAAAAATGGATAGCCATTCATGAATACAGATTACTCAAAAAACAGAGCCAGTTTTGTCTATCAGCTCTTACCTGTGAGCACCCTCAACGACAATACCGTGTTTATGAAGATACTTTGAAAAGCTCAGGAGCTCAAAAGACAAGTTAATATCACTTTACGAATTAGCATCACCATCAGGACCACTTGAGGCACAAACTCACACCTTCATCCAGTACAGTACGTAGCAGAAAGTTAAATGAGAAAAAATTTCTCTCTCTAACGAACTTTTCCAGAAGATATTGAAAGGCTAAACGATGCTTAGTAGTAGTTGTAAACGAAGCTTACTTTGATGACTAGCTTGTTCCTGCCAGTGAGAGCATCAGCGGAGTGGAGGGTGTAGTAAGGAGAGGTCTTCACGGCCCAGTAGACGCGCCCCTGCCACACGCCTGCTCCCACACACCCCAGCGCGTTCGACACTAGAACCTGAAATGTGTTCCACCCTCAGTCATGCAAAGTGTACTGACATACCTAAAGAACCGTCATCACATGCGAAATAAAACCTGAAAGGATGACAGCAGTTACGATTCAAAGGATTTTCTAACATGTGGATGCTTCTGTATAATAGTCGAGCGTGAATTCAGGATGTTACGAGGATCATCAAATAATAGCTATTTTTTAGCATGTTCCAAACTGTTTTAGAGCAATAAGATTAAGATCATAAGTTAGTTCAAGCCTCCCTAAACACTACAAAAAAGAACGTTTCGAAAAGAGGAAAGCACCATTTAGTATGGAGATAAGAGAATGAGGAATCTATGCAGAATGGACATAGAAACAGTAAGTTGAGAGAGACGTTCATGAAATAAGATGAAAGTTGAAGAAGAAAGTCAGAGGTGCTGAAAAACAGGACAGCAGTGAACCGAAAAAACGGTGGTCTTTAACATAACAAAAAAACCTTTTACTTCAACAAAAAGAAGGCCTACCTAACTATAAGCTTGGGCCCTCACATTTTCCCCCGGGTGCGCTAATTCCCATAGATACAATATTTGTATCCTCCTGAGGGGTTTAGAGCAATAAAAAGCTTAACTAACTCCACTGTAAAGATTAATTTCAATGAAAATTAACTTCTTACGCTTTGTGGTCAACGTCCATAGGGAAGAAATGATTAGATTAGATTAGATTAGATTATTAGTTAGTTTAAGCCTCCCTATCCGCTACAAAGGCGATCCAAAGAGAGGAAGGAGGAAGGCACCATTTAGTATGGAGTTTAGGGAACGTGGAATCTACGCAGAAAGGGCATAGAAACAGTAAGATGAGAAAGAAGTTTATGAAACAAGATCAAAGTTCAAGAAGAAAGTAGTAGGTGTTGAAAAAACAGGACAGCAGTGAACCGAAAAAAGATGGTCCGTAACAGAACAAAAACTTATTCTATTCCAACAAAAAGGAAGCCTACCTAACCCTTAGCTCGGGCCCTCACAAAGTCCCCCTGGGAGCGCTAATTCCCATAGATTCAACAGTTGTATCCCCCTGAGGGGAGGGAAGAAATGAGTAAATTCGAAACTTCCGAAAGAGAAACGAGTGCAAAATAGGCTTAAGACACCAGCGTGCAAAGGTCACTGCTTAAGACGCCTAATTTTGGCTTAAGATGCCATCCAAAATTATATGACAAAGATAAAACAGCACAAATTGATGGTAAATCTCAACATAATTTTCCCTTTGTAATCGCTCCATCAATTAGAGCTTCGCATTCTGAGTTTAGGTATCAAAGTACATCACGGTGATGCGGGCCGCAGAGTCCCAGCACTTAGGCAAGTATTTCCCCACTGCGATGAAGAAACGGTTGGTCTTTTGAATCATAGCGTTAAAGTTGACGAGCACAAACAGACCTTGCAGGGTCTCAATTTTAATGAGACGATTTCCTAAGAATCAAATGAGAAATTAAAGAATAAAAGCTGAAAATGAAAGAACAAAAATAGAATGAAAAAGTAAATAATAGAGAACAGGAAAGGAGAAAAATGTTCGGTTTCCTCTGAAAGAAACTGAACTCACATGGAAGATCTCCCCAGTCCTGCCGTAAACATTATGTGAGACAGCAGCACAGCCTGGAAGAGTGCTATGCCAATAAAATACACGGACAAGATTAACGCTGTATGAACGCCAAGTGACAGTAATAGGGAAGAGCACAGCGCATTTGATACTTGGTCCCTCAAGAGTGTTCAGCATAATCGATGAGACAACAAAACCTAAAAGATTGAAACATGATACATGTGTATAGAAATGTTAGTCATGTGAATAGGTTGATATGTGAAAAAAATTATCAAGGCTCAGAGAAATCTGCAAGGAAAGATCGAGGCAGTTTTTGGACCATACATAAAATACAGCACAAAAGTTTTACGCTGACAGCTTGGTTGAAGCAAGCCTTTTTAAAATAACAAAATATGAGCAAAATTAATTTAACTATTGATCTAGTAGTAGTAGTAGTAGTAGTAGTAGTAGAGAGCTTGCTAGCGCTTCAGAGGAAACCACTATGTCGCACCGTAGGTGATCTTATCCGCAGTTCATATTGTAAGGCAGCCCACGTTTAAACATACTTTAGCTTGTCGGTTTCAGTAGATCAAATCTAAAGTCAAGTAAGTAAATAGGCTCATTTAACGACATTAGGCTCATTTAGCCGCCACGAAAACAACTCGTCACCACCATCATAGCCACACGAAGGCTCAGCTGGTATCGTGGTCTATTGATCTAACTATTCATCTAACAAGCAAGCAAAGTTCTGTTTGAGAGGAACTAAGAATGAGAGCTCACAGGCTGTAACTATAGACGTGAATGGAGTGGCATGCATCGCCTAAGATGCAAAGCAAATGCTGGGAAGCAGCCCAGCAATCGTCTCAATCGATCGAAAAAAAAGAACAGCGTTTGATAGCTTAGGGTAAAATTATTTTACTAAGCACTTGCACAGACTTTAAGGCCGTTTTTGCATTATTTCTTGCGCTTGCAAAAGATGGTGAAGAGGTGAACGCCCACGTGACTAAGCTTGCCAGCAAGAGAGCACTGACCCGCCTATCGGTGCCGTCTGCACGGCAGGTTTCGATGGTGCCATGGTCGGCGTCGGTCCAGTAGAGGCGGGTTACAGGCCGGCCCTGACGTGGCTCTCTCACTCTGCACCAAAAAAAGTATTAGGAAAAAAACAGTAGCAACTAAACACCAGAAGTGCTTTTTATTGTCAATAACTTACCGTCGACATTAAGTAAATGATAATGCTTTCCAAAACCAAAACCACACTCATCTGCACTTGCATGGCTCAAAATTGTACATCTTCATTACATTACACTTTCAGACATTTCTAACTATAGTGAATCGCTCATATCAGTAACAGCTTTTCTACAGCAGTCTCACTACTGTATTATCAAATGATTACAATCATCAATTAAGACCATTCCAGAAAAACTTGAGGAAAAAGTCAATTATTTCCTCAGCCCTGCATTCATGAAGAGCTACTGACTCAAATTTGTTTCGTTCATGGACCTCAACAAATTGAAAAAAATAAGCTTTGTGTGCTAGCAATTGGAAAGAGTAAACAAAGCAACCTCTACATTATAAAAATACAAAGCAAATACGCGAACAAAGCGAACCATTACAAAGCAATTCTAATTTTAGGCTTTCTTTATTTACATAGATCAAAATGAAGAACTTTAGTATCATGAAATAACTTTCTAGGCATACCTGGTCATTCACACGGACCTGAAATACGTTAACTATACACACTAACAATCTGGCACACTAGCCTTGTGATGGCAATGTTATACCTTGTGACGTCAGTGTTGACACACCTAGTGAGGGCAGTGTCGACAGACCTAGTGAGGGCAGTGTTGACATACCTGGTGACGGCCAGGTTGACATGGGCGCCCAGCCCAGCGACGACGACGCGCACATCGGAACCGTCAAGGCCAGCGCGCTTGATGGACCCAGAGGTGGTGCCAAGCTCAAACCTGCACACCACAATGGTACTGATGAATCTTTTCTTCAAGAATATTCGTGTACCACAACACTTACTGTGTCCGAGCATCGAAGCTTTGCACGCATTCTTCTGTTCTATTAAATTTCCTTAAACTAAATCTTGAAAAAGACATCCTATTCAAACTTGAACGAGGTTAAAGAGTTTTCAATTGAAGCAGGACGAGTTGAAAAATTGAGGTTTTGATTCCGGTAGTAAAAGTAAAATAAGCAAAATTAGAAAGATAACGATAAGTGGGGGTGTTAGAAAGCCATAAACTACTCATGGAGATCGAGTTGAATAAAGGTTAAGAGTTTACATTTAGATCATTACAATATTATTAAAAAATAAGGCATTATAGCGGTAGAAATGATTAAATAAGAAATATTAGTTTGTGAACTGTGTCCGCAACCTCGTAAATCCACTGTGTGTATTATGAATGTGAGGTAGGACCAAATTCAGCAACTGAACCTGCATTATATTGTACGAGTATTAACCCAACGTAATCTAGTAAAGACATTAATTCCCGAATTAAAGATGCAGGGCGACTGAAAGGCTTTAATACCCAAATTAAAGATGCAGGGCAACTGAAAGGCTTTAACGCCTGAATTAAAGATGCAGGGCGACTGATCTGATTAGCAAGCCTAGAAACACACACGCGCTGAGTACACTGACCAGTACAGAGCACGCAGAGGCGCGTCGACAGCGAGGCTGAAGGGCTTGTTGAGCTGCCGCCACAGCAGTACACGTCTGGACGACCCATCCAGCCGTGATACCTCCAGTCTGTCGGCAGGAGAGGGTCACTGAGGTGCAACCATTTACTTCAAATGTGCAACAGCCTACAGCAACTCTGGCTAGTCGCTACGTGCAGGTAGATAATTACTAATACCTTCACACTAATTACCAAGTGCAGAATTGATCTCAGCTCTTCTGCCATGCATCTTTTATGTAAGGTCCATTCGACAAAGCAGAAACTCAATGTTAAGGGTAAAAGACTGTTTGGTTCTACTCATCATTTTCATCCATACGCAGCAAAGCTTTTGGTTCAGGACAAAACCAGCAAATTTCTTTACACAAACCTACGAGGACAAAATACCTATGATAGGAAGAGTACAGGAAAATAGAAAATATCCAGCATTAGATGGTGTGAGATGCAACATTTACATGTAACCAGCAAAAAGCTATACTCAAATGTGTCCGTTGTACTAGACTTAGATACAATGTATTGCTGTATCGCTTGTTACAAAATAAATTTGTTTAATTGTAATACCTTGTCTGTTACAATACATCATTTAAAAAATATCTATTCTTTGCAAAAGGCGTCAAGCCCAACCTGTTGAGCTCGGTGTCAATCCAGTAGAGGTTGCCATTGAGAGCGTCAACAGCCACAGCTTGGGGCAGCAGCAGCCCGTACTTGACCACCAGCGAGCTCTCACTGCCGTTCAGACGCGCCCTGCTGATCACTCTGCTGCTCGGGTCCGTGCGGTACACCACGCCCTCCACAGGGTCGTATGACACGCCGCTGCACACAGACCAATATTATCACAGGTGTACATGGGGTTGTGCCATGCACTGCTGCAAACCAGCCAATAATGCAACTATACAATCAATGAAGGAATGATAACCAAGATATATCTGATCGAAATGAATATTATTAATACTTCAAATCGGGTTTAATGAGTGAAATCATGAAGTTTCTCTCCAAAATGTTAGCTCAAAAATGGCAGTTTCAACACCTTAATTACAGGTATATGGGCTACAGAATAATTACAATTCCCGTCTTGTTTGCACCTAACTTACGAGAAAGTTTTTCACCTTGCCCAATACAACTCGTGGTTAACAGATCACTTCTGCTGTGTACCAGTTCATAGTCACCTTCAAAAAAGAAATGCAAGGAATGCAAGAGCTGCAATAATGTAGACTAAGGCAACTAACTGTTCGCCATTCACAAAAATTTTCAGTTTCCTTAATCAAGTTTTACTGCACTGATGATGGAATCGGAGATTATGAAATGTTTGCAAGTAAAAGAATGTTCCCTTTAACATTGGGGCTTCTTTTTATATCACAAAAAAGCTAAAAGAATAACAATGAAAGAATACTTTTGGCAGACCACAAGACGAATATTTTAGCATCAACAGAAGGAGAAGAGCATCAAGGAGATTTTTGAGCCCTAAAAACCGTGAGTCAGTCTGTTACCCGCAGGCAGCGAGAGGAGGCAGAGGGAGAGGCTGGGAGTGGTGCGGAGGAGTGAGGCTGAGGCGGTGCACGCCTCCCCTGCTGCCGCAGTACACCAGGAACGCACCGCCTGACGGGGGCAGTCCTGAGCACGTGTGGCCGTCGCTCCCCAACTCCAGTGCTGAGGAGCAAACTTACAAATATAAAAATTGATCCAAGCCAGCCTAATCTATTATACTCATTATTGTGCTGACATTATACAATGAAAATTTTATCAATTTGGTGTTTGACAAGCTATAACTAGTGCTTGAGTGGAATGCTCACAAGCAGGACAGCGGCACGTGTATCCACCAGACGACGTGTGGAAGCAAAGGTGAGAGCAGCCCGCTTTGTTGGAGGCACAAGGAGCAGCAAGTGACACACTCCCTCCTTGGTCAGGTGCGTGCAGGCCGGTTGCCTCGCCTGCTGGTCTACTCAATGCCTTGATTGAGTGAATGTCAGCCACATTGCGCACGAGCTCACGCACGTTGCTCCCTGAAATGAAAATGAACGTTTTGAAATGAAAAATAATGCTCTCAATAGAACAATCCGCCGTTACCTTTCTTGTAAATGAGAACACAAATATTAGGTGTTCCAACCAGTGGTTTGTGGAAATTGACCAATTCCTTAGTTACCAGAATCAGCGTGTATAGTAGGTCCTTCCTAAATGCTACATTTGACAAATGTAAACGTTCATCACATGAAAATATTGTCTCACTCTCTTCATTACCGTTAATTTACCTATCTAAGAGTGCACACTACCGCCACATCCAATTAGTGTCTGAAATAAGAGCAGCACCAGAGTGACGCACCGTCCAAGTCGACGCTGCCCACCATCCTCTCGCTGACGTCGACCCAGTAGAGGGTGCCGCGAAGCAGAGTCAGGGAGGAGAAGTGGTGAGCGCCCTCCCTCATGACTGTGTGGCGCTCACCGCCGTCAACACGGCAGCACTGCAACCAAGATCAGTGGTCTCCCTTTAGTTCCGCATTAAAATGGTGAAAACGCTTTGAGTTCCAAACAAAATTAAAGTGTTTACACAAAAAGTAGCGATACAAGCGCAATTGTCGAATTTAGATGTTGAAAACGTAGATTTTAGGAAAAAAGTAAGAAGATGTAATTAGTAAATCACACTGGGAAAGAAGCAATAATTCTTCACACTGGGAAGGGAGCTAAAACATGTCACAATCCAAATAAATTTTCTACTTGGATTTTTTCATTAATTGGACTGACCTCAATTTATGCCCCTTGTTTGAGCCTTATCATTCATGCAGGAGTACCACAGATTTTTCTCAATGGTAAGATCACTTTTAACTGTCCATATCGGCCCATAAGTGAAGTTTATTAATTCAGTTCCAAAGATCCACTTCTTAGAAAAAATTTAACCTTATTGCTGTAAATAAAATAAAAATGAGCACTTACAAAGCTGACATGATGGTACAGCTTAAACTCAGTTAAATGTGGCAAACTGAAAAGCGAGTTGGTACCTCGCAGGATGTCCCGTAGATAGATACACATGCAGCTGGTCCGAGTTCAACACGCACACTGATAAACTGATGAGCGCGCACACACACTGCAGCAACGTCACATACAACAGTAACATACCGGAGTATAGCAACACATTACCTACTCTCCTAGGCGCCGACGGACTCGTCTCACCTCAATCTTGTTGGTGTGGCCATCTGCCCAGCAAATTTGTGAGGGAGTCGAGAGATCAAGAGCGAGGGCGTTAGGCCAGATGATATCGTTGGTGATGATGGCGGTCCTGTCGCTGCCATCCAGTGCTGCGCGCTCTATCTTGGGCACCTCGCCCCAGTCTGTCCAGAAGATGAGTGCCTCCCTCGGGTGCACTGCTATAGCGCGAGGCCGGTCCAGGTCAGACCACACGATCGCCTTCACAAAATGAGAAATACAGGAATGCTCATCTTGAACACTAGAACAATTGGAAAGTGTGGCTCTATATGCGTCAAGTGAGTATGAAGAGCAAATGTTTATAAGACTCATAGAACAGATAATTAGATTCAGTATGAGTTAAGGGAACAGGGAATCTACGCACCAAGATATTTCCACAAAAGATCATTAAATAATAAGTTTTCAAGGAACTTCATAAAAGTTGAGGTAAAAAAGTGGTAGGGCTGAAAAAACAGCACATGAACGGAAGAAAGATGGTGCTCGACATATAAAAACCTATCCTGTTTCAACATAAAAAAACTCGGCTAACCTTCAATTTGGGACTTCACTTCTATCTCCTAGAAGCGCTAATTACTATAAATACATTGGTAGTATCCCCCGAAGAGCAAGAGCAATAGAGGAAATCCAAAATATGTGACATGAATCATCAAGTATCACACATTGATTGATGCAAACTGTGAAGTTTACGAAGTTTTATTGAGCGTTCGGTCCATATCGAGAACCGAATTTTTCAGGGCGACTCGTGAATAGAAAGCACACACAATTTATACATTCATTTCTCTTCAATTTTTTGCCTTCACAGAACAGCTATGATCCGGAAATTGAGCACAAGGTTTTTGGTTTATAGATCTTGAGAACAGAAACACAGGGAGCGAGATTGTGATAGTTGTTTTCCGTATGAGGCACAAGGAACAATACCAGCACTTCCAAAAGAAAACTGCAAGTAGATTAAATAAGTTAGTTCAAGCCACCCTAACAGAAACAAAGGCATTCCAAAGAGAGGAAGGCACTATTTACTATGGACTTCAGAGAACCCAGAATCTATACACAAGATGCAAAGAAACAGTAAGTTGAGAAAGAAGTTTATAAAACAAAATAAAAGTTGAAGAAGAAAGTAGTAGGTGCTGAAAAATCTTACAACAGTGAACCGAAAAAAGATGGTCCCTAACAAAACCAAAACTATTCTATTTTAATAAAAGAAGGCCCATCTAACCTTTGGCTTGAGACCTCACATATTTCCCATGTGAGCACAAATTCCCATAGATACAATAGTTGCATCCCCCTAAGGGGCAATGTGTTCGACGTTCATTCTAAGTTAAATTTATTTGGTCTCTATGGCCTTGGCGATACGAAAGTCGATGACATTGGTGAAGAAATAAATAATTTCGAATATCTACGTTGTTTACATCATGTTTCGAGCACATTCGTTAATTAAATGAAGTAGGGAGCCCTTTAGTTCGTCCAGAATCTTGCAATACATCTGAGTACATACAAAGTGTCCCATAAAATCTCGTTACCATTTCGAAAATTTATTACAAATGCAATTGATGGGATATTTCATTCAGATTTTTTTCTATTGTGTTCAGCATTTATCTAAGTTTTTTACCCCATTTAATAGACTTCTACATGGGTACCATTAATTGCACGCAGCACATCAAAACGATACTCGATTTATTGCGGTTTGCTGTGGTAAAAAAAGACGAAAATGCCTAAATAAACTTCTTTAGAATTTGTCCCTGCCATTAAGCTAATCGATAATGCGTTCTGAGTATGACAGTGAAGAGTTGAAGAGCTATAACATCATAACTTCAGTTCATTGGACAGTACATAACTCCCGTTCATTGGACAAAACATCTACCAGATCTGGCTGTATGCCTTCATTATTACGAGTTCAGTGTAAGATTTTTGCCGGAGCATCTCCAAGTTTAGCCGCCCAGTGCCGAAGCTACAATTTGGTGGCTAAAATCAAACACCCTGGCAAAAAAATTAGACTGGGTGCGTGGCCAACAGATAAAGCTAGAATACACGTCCCACCGAGATTACACCGGAAAAGTAGAAGCACCAGGCCGTTACCATGGTAGCAGATCCGTCCATGGAGGCAGCAAATATACTGTGGCGGCCCTCGTCCGTCCAGTAGAGGTTGCGCCCAACTGCGTCCACCGCGAAGCCTTCGTTGGCAGTCAGTCCTGTGACCACTGTACGCGTGGCCAGGCCGCCACTGCTCTTGTTCTCACGCGTGGCGCGCACCACGTGCTCCTGCCACGAGACAAGTTGTGCTCAACGGGTCCATATAGTGTTGATGATTTTACCCATTGTATTAGCTATAGGCAAGTTCCGAGACAACATTTTGATAGATTGAACGTTACCATTCCTTAATTGAAAATCGGGGTAGTGAAACTTCAGTCAAGTGCAGGCTCAAAAAAGTAGTGATTTTAAACTTCATGTCCAATTTTGCAGGTTTTATTTGCGTTGTAGCTGCGCCTGCAATTGCATTAATTACGACTGTTAACTACTGAGCAGCAGCGACCTGCAGTGGGTATATATAATACTGCCTATTATTTAGAAAAAGCTTTCACGCATTACTGCTTTTGGCAGCATTCACTTCAGTAATGCGAATGTAGTTTCTAACGACATTAAATTGCTAACCGCAATTGATCGTCGTTGCAAGCACATCTATCAGCACACTGTGTGGCGCTGCACCAACCCTTAATTTCCAATACCACACCGAATTCCAGATAACTATTCTAGAAATGAACATCACACTGAGATTAGTTACATAATCACTTATAAGAATTGCTAACATCCCAAGGTACAAGAGATAAACAATCACTCTGACATCAAATATCATTCACCTGAATTACCGATGACACTACAAACTCCCGATCGTGAAACAGCCCTTCTCATTTTGTCTTGTCTACTGTACACAAGTGAAAGTTAAGGTTTTCTCCTCGTCATTCCCAATCCATTATAACGAAACTTGCGAGTCTCAATTCTCACCTCACTGTCGACCCACAAAATTTCGCGCATCACGGGATCATAGTCGACGTCAGTGGCAGAGTTGCGTGTAGAATTGGAAGTCGCACGCAGGTCAAGCGGCAAGACGGACATGTCCGCGGTGTTGAGGCTGACGGTGTAGAGACCACTGGCTCGCGCCAGCACCAGATACTGGTCAGGTCCATCGTTGCATGTGTGCTGGTCTCTCAGAGTGATCCCCGTGGGGCACGCGCACTGGGCCCTCGCGTTCTGAGAACACAGTGGCCCTACGTCCCCAGACTGCAGGGCCGATTGGAGTGCGGGGAATGGCTTAGCAGATAAAAGGCACATGTGAGAACAAGGCACCGAGGCACAAGGTGAGAAGTGTTCAGCGTCGGAGCAAGACAGAGCTGCTGACGAGTTGCAGGAAGGAATGCTCTGAAGGTCCTCTGCATACACGCGCACGTACCGAGTAGAGTTGGACTTGCTCAACACCCGGGAGTAGCCGCAAACTCCCTGGGCAACAAATTCAAGTCATTTCCTCATGTTAGCTCCTAGCTAAAAATATCCTCTCATCAACTTTCATAACATTATCCAAAGAGTGAAATTGAAACTCAATCTTTAAATCACATTTCATGGATTTCATTAAAACAAAGGTTTGTTTTCTCTCAAGACCTAATGTAATTCAATAATAATGTACTCTTTGTGCATGCCATGGGAGTTGAATGGTGGACATTCCAATGAAATGAATTTTTTTCAAAAACTTTGTTTGGTAATTTACTGACTTCTAGCAAAAGGTGAGAACTAGAAAAAACGGATAAAACATTACTTTGATAGACACGATGAAAACCATGAAACAAATGTTCATTTTGGGTATTCCCCCACCAGCTATTAAAATAAGGTCATGAGGAAAAACACATAAAGAACAACGCTATTAAAACATGATCCTTGTACCACTGAAAACACAGAACACTAAAACTAAAATGTAAAGCCCGCGGAAGGAAAACACGCAGCAAATGAAATTTATGCCATCTATTAATAATTAATGGGTGAGAACTAGGATGATGGTGTAAAATTTGTCTTGCTTTGAAAGTGTATGAAGATTCTCAAATTCGTACATCTGAGCCAAACCTACTTTAGTCTAAAATTTTAAAACTCTTTTTCTTGATCGGTGTGAAAGATTCCCAAAATAACCATATTGCGTATTACTGAAAATAGAACTACTTTTGACTAGGCATGCGATGTGACCCGGTAGGTTTCATTGTTCTCTCGTTGGTGTCCTCTGACTCAAGTAACTAGAAGTTTCCAGTGCACTGCTCATTTTTTCTTGGATTAACGACTGACATAGCATTTAATTCCTGTTTAGTTTTCCATTACTCATTCGTCTGTTCTTTGTAGGCAGCACTGTCATAGACACCTGAAGGAGCCTGTCCTGTAGCTGACGCCTGGTTGCTGTTTGTCCTACTTGCGCCTACTGTGCCTTTGGCAGTGCAACCCAGTCGAGTGTATAATCTTCAAATTCTCTGTTCTGGGGATGGGTTCCAAGTTCAATCTAATGTGGATGTGACGTATAAAATTTACGAAGGATTTATGTAGCCTATTATTTGTAAGACATGGTTCTTAGAACCTGATTTTCATCACATTTGCATTTGAAATAGTAAATTCTTGAAAAGGGTAACGCGTGTAACATCCTGTGTTGCTGGAAGTGTAAGGGGAGATCGAAGTCTAACATAGACACGTAAGACAACAGAGCATTTAATTGAAATACTGGAAAATCGGCGAATGAGAACTGCCCGACTCATCATTGGCTCAGTAACTTCAATCACAAAGCTCAGCTACTCTAGAACCCAAAGTACAGTACTCAACTCCCATGCCTTTTGGTACGCATTTTGCACATGAACTTACATTCCAGTGAGGCCTGTAATGCGGCAGGGTTTATCTTTAAACTGAAACAGTTATAAAGAACATATTTTGCTTTCATTAGCTTAAAAAATATGATTAAAGTAAATTCGTCACGTAGAAATTTATTTGAACTACGCACATTATAGGCCAAACTAAGGTCTGAACAATACTAAGTTTGAAAACGTGAGTGGTAAAATCATGAAAAACTCGTAGCAAACCAGTGAGAGGCACCTTGATGAAAACTGAACACTAGAACCTATCATTTACTTTATGAACTAGGCCATTCAAGAATGGCATCCGACTCTCTTCCTCAAATGGCAAGATAAATATGGTAAATTTGATTTTCTCGAGTTTATCATTGAAGTTTTCAAAAAAAAAAATAGGTTGAGAGAGTTCGTCAAGAAGCAAAACCTTGCTGCCCAACATATTTCTTAGTTTGAACAAAACAGAGATCGAGCTGCCATGATGAAGATACTAACTTCAATGACTATTAGAGAACCCTTGATAGCTTTGCTAAATTGTTTAAATCTAACTAACTTGGCAGTATTGCTTTTCTCATCAGCTATATGGCCAAAAAAAAATTCAAATGAATTGATTATGCGCATGAAAATATAGTTGGGCACAGATGACAGAGATACAAAAATAGATGAGAGAATACAATAAGTTTGTAACAGCATCATAGCTCAATCGAATCGGCTAACCTCGCCTTTTCATTGCCGCTAAATAATATCTCCATTATGCAAAACAATACTCTTTAGGCAAACCCTACCAAGACCAAGCATAACTGTTTCATTACAAAAAAAACAATGAACGGCACTGAACAGCATCTTGAACGCAACACGAAGAGTAAAATGACTACTAAGAGAATCTTTCCTCAGGATGTAATACAATACAAAGCCTCATCCGAGCAATGAGCATCACAAGAGCCGCCACTCATCCACACCAACCTTGGCATTGAGGGAGCAGGAGTGAATGAGCTGCGTCTCCCAGTCCGTCCAGTACAGAGTGTGCCCGTACAGGCTCAGCGCGAACGGGTGCCGTAATCCCGCCCCCAAAATCTAGCCGAGAAAACAATTAGTCACTCTCAAGGGAGGCAATGATCGCAATTTCATTAAAAATTTTAGTAAACTTCATTGAGTGTGACAGGTAGTACCTCCACCCTTCGTCGCCCCCAACCCAGTAAGAATTTCCCTACAGCCGGACATACAAATGGGGCACAATTTTTATGAAAATCAGTAGTGGAAGAAAATTTAGCCTCCTTCGGATCTGGACATAATCTTCATACTTAATTAGGCGAGTTTTAGAATAGATAATGTTAATTTGAACTTCCATAACCCCAACAAAGGTGTTCCTAAAAGAGGAAGGATGATGGTACCATTTCGTATACGGTCAAGGGAATGCGGAATCTACGCGCAAAGTGTATTCCCATCCTTAAGTGTGTTCCCCTGCTAAGTAAAGTTCAGTAGCTCCAATATATTTTATTCCTCGTGAAATTTGTGCCCTGATGTGTTCTTCAAAGTTCATTGTCAAGCGGCAGTTTCTTCCTCCTCCTGATACCGGTGACTACTTGATGCCAGTGGCAGTTAAATGATAGTGGTTGTGATAAGAGTAATATGAGTTAAAATTCTGACATTAAAGGGTTAGTCCTTCATAGGTCCACGTGACCTCTAAATACCCACTTATTCCTTCATAGATCCACGTGACTTCTAAATACGCACTTAAGGCCATAAATAAAAGATGAGTAGATCAACCATCATTATCATATTAGTATGTTCAAGAGCCCATAGCCAATACACAAACGATCTCAAGAAAGTAAAGAGAAGAGACCATTTAGCATGGTCTGTAAAACTGTAAAAACTTGGAATCTGAGCACAAAGTGTGTTCCCACTCAGGATATCATGCGAATAAAAACCAAGTTGAAAAGAAGGAACAAGAAAACACAAAAATGAGATATTAAAGAATGAACAAAAAGTGAAAGAGGCAAAGTGGGCATGAAAGACATAAGTTCTGAAGGCCTACCTACAGCTGAGGTACTTAACAGTATCTCCCGAGGCGCCAGTTTCTATAGCACTGGATAGACAAATCTAACTAACCTAAATCTATTGCCTATTTTATGCTTTCTGAGGGGAGAGATGAATAGAGTAACGACTTTAACCTGAAGCTTACTAGGGCCAGATACGAAAAATTATGCTCAAACTTTGCTGCATACAATGTAATAGACAAGATATCAGCATTTCAAGGATATAGGCTAACTAAAGAAGTTAAGCATTTAATGCTTATTTCATATTTCTCATGAATAAAAAACTTAACTGAACGCCTGATACTCTAATTAGGCTAAAAAGCGATCACCAACACCCAGCTCACCTTGGTCCTGTGCTGACCATCAAAGGTGATGGCCTCAATGACGGGCCGGTCCTTGTTGGCATCAGCCCAATAGAGCCAGCAGCCCGGCGCGTCCACAGTGAGGCCGTTGGGCCATACAACGTTGCGGGACACGAGGGTGCGCCGCACGCTTGACCCGCTCTCTCGGAAATGTTCATCATCTCCGCTCATGCTCGCCACCTCAATGCGCCCTGATTTGTCCCCGATGCTCCAGAATATCAAACTGAACACACACGCCGATGTCAATACGGGATCAGTGTACACAGGGAGCAGCACGCAACATTGACGTGAAACACAACCTAAGCATAGCCTGTGTTGCACTCTAACCTAAGATGATCTAATTTATCAAGTGAGTGGGTAACCCGAGGTTCAGTTGATGTCAATTTGCACGGTAAAAACGATTTTCAGGTTTTACAATAAGAACGTGGTTATTATTTGAACACTGCACCATATGTAAACACCAGCTTGGAGGTGATAGACTTTAGTCTTCAAAACCGTGACTTTGGCCTTATTATTCTTCTTTTCCAACAAAATTAATAATAAAAGTACTGCCAATTTTCAGGTATTATTACATAATAGTCTAAGCTCAAACACATAAATAAAAAATGATAACAGTACTGCCATTTTTCTGGTATTATTACATAATATTTTAAACTCAAACACATAAATAGAAAATTCAAAGCAAATTGATTGATCTTTAATGTACTGAATCCCATATATGAGGAATAAAATTTAAGAGGTGAAATAAAACATTTCAGAACACCACAATAATGCCTGGAACGAGTGACCCTTACCTTCAAAGGGACTCTTCAAATTCAAATTATTTTTAAAAATAAAATCAATTTCATTTTTTCAAATGACAAAAAAAATATGGACAGTCTGAGTACACACTGCAGTCATGATTTCAAAGTTGAGATGTGCTCAAAAGAATGAACAAGGCAGAAAAGCGTTAAGGAATAAAGATAAAACGTTCTTACCCATTGAGAGGAGCAAGCACAATAGCGTTGAGGTGCGCGAGGTTCTGCCAGTAGAGGACACGATTGTGGTGGGGGGCCTCCAGCCCCAGCACCTCCAGCCGCTCCGCCCTGCTGTCTGCCCAGTACACGTTGTTGCTCACCCAGTCCACCGCCACCCCCTCTGGGTGCACCACCTCGCGCACCACCACAGATCTCTGCAATGAACAATGCATACTCGTTCCTTGTCATCACTTAATTCCTGCTCAATATTTGTGCTTGGCAATCAATGAGTAGATGCCGTACTACCCATTCCTTGTTGTCACTACTTAATGCCTGCCTAGTATTTGTGCATGGCAATCAATAAGTAGAGACTATACTACATGAAAGAAAAGTTGGAGATCATTGGAAAAATAAGTTCAATTGACATGTTTTTAAAGACTAATTACATGCAAACATCAGCAGTAAGAAACTGCATTTCCTTGAGAATCAAGATAATTAGTAGATTTATACAACATAGCATTTTAAAACAGAAGGTGGATCTTTAACTATAGGGTGTTCACTGTTCAATATTTGTTACTACACTCAGTCTTAAATTGGAATATTTCATTGTAAGTATGCATTATTTATATATTTTTTTCATTGATGAGTTCCTACATTTTCCATCTTAGCTTAAGGTTTATCTAAAAGAATTGATACATTAGAGTTGTACAAGGCCAGCCAAATACCGTCAGATATTTAGAAATCATTAAAAGCAAACAAATTGCTTGTTGGAAAAACATTAACGTGATTGAAAAAGATTAGAAAAGAACAAATAGGCCTTGCCAAACTGGTCCTTGCACTACCAGAACATCAAAATATCAACCAGCAATACGCTTTGAAAGAGCAAAATGAGATCCTTTGGAAATCTGGATAAAGAGGCAGATGTGTCTGTTGGGACCATGTCCACAATGAAAAGAAGACATCCCAAATATTCATCAAAAGAAACACCTCCTGTCTTAAGAGCACCAAGGACACACATTTTCTGGCATCCATCAAGGAATGCTCCACCAACATTGCCTTCATGGGATGAAACCCTTAAAATGATCAAATTCTGGTGACACTAATGCCAGAGTGATCACTCAAACACAAGGTAGGCACGGCTTCAGTGATGGTGTGGGCGACTGTAATTGAAACACAAAGCCTTTTAATTTTTTGTAAATCAAGGAATCTTATCAACCAAAAAACTACTAAGGCTCCTTTCTAGGCAAATCATTAACATTCCAAAGTGAAAAAATGTTTTAAAATGCAAATAATTACCTCAGTAAGGCTTGGCACCCTTTCACTGAGCAAGCTTGGATCTCTCTCATGGAGTTGAGAAAACGCAAGAGTGCTTGGCATTTAATGTTCCTCACATCATTTCAAAGCAAGAATAACCTCTTTATTACTTGATCTAAATTCTCTTGATTATAGTATTTAATTCATCTTTGGCAACATTTCCAAAACATCTTATGGAAGTTTGGATGCTATAGAAGCAAAACTCACCATAAAGTGAACCAAAATCTCCACAAAAATTTCTCGTATAGATTGGTTTTGAAGCGCTTCCAACGTTTTACCAATGTAAATTTGAGATTCATCAAATAAAATATAGAAATTTGAAATACAAACCATAGCTTTGTACCGAGTTAGAAACTCATGAATCTGTATGAGACAGAAATTGACAAAAATTGTGACTTCCTATTGAAGTAAAAAACAAACATCAAATGTAACTGGGCCTCTCACCTGAGGCTTGGAGCTCATGTGAACACATTGCAGCATTTGCTGGAGGATGTCTGTCCAGCACACCAGTTGTTTTTTGTAGTGATAATCCAAGTAAATATGGGCATTGGGCTTCACAAACTGAAAAATGCATTTCATTAGTTTTTCATAAAACCAATTGTGTTAAACATTACAAAGGAAAATGACAGTTTCTGAAAGTAATTCACACCAAAAACATAAACAACACATTTCATTTGAAAAACTACCATAGAAAGTTTTTCTGTTTTGGGACACACTGGCCACTTCTATAACAGAGGGAAAAACACAAACAAATTATGAAATTCTAAACAGAATTGTCACACCTATACATCAACAATTGTACTTCTTAATAACTAAAATCTCCCTCTGCCAAAAGTTCAAAACATAAATGTGATACACATAACATGTTGAAACATAAAAATTCCAGTCATGAATTTACAAAAAGTCTACATCTGTAGGATGTAAAAACCAAAAAACTATCCAGTCATTGAGTGCCAAGAGAAATGATGTGAAATATCCAAGCAGTGCACCATCAGTTCACTGAAATGTAACAGGCACCTTATGGCATGTTCCAAGTGTCAGGAATCAAATGAGCACTCACATGTTGAATAGGTGTATCCAAATTTTCATTAGTCCGTTTCTCAAACTATTCTGAATTAAACAAGAGAGTTTTATTTAAATCTAGGAATATCCTAGATTTGAATAAACCATTTGTAAATGATAACTACCTACACTTTGAAGGAGTTGTAGAACATTTATCCCCTTTGATACAGTGGCTACAAATTAGTACCTCTTCATTTTTTTGGCCTAGAAAATAAAGGAGACCAAATTGCATTTTTGCACAGATGGTGCTAATCCCTTTCTGGCATTGATATCCAGCCCTGTCAGGCAACTCTAGCGTCCAAAAAAAGTGTTACGCTGCAATTGGAGGGCAAATATGCAAAATGTCCTAACCCACAAATCAGAGGTCAAAACTGGAGAGTGGATGAAGCAAATAATTTCACCTCATAGTGGCGTAGATGTCTTTGAGGCAGAGTGGCCTAGTTCCTAGTTAGTTACTTGGCTAGGAAAAGCCAGTTTGGCAACCCTGCAATGAACACCACGCCTCTAACTTGAGTGTCCTAAAATTCTATATTTTGTGGGTTAGGACACTGCATATTTGCCCTCCAATTGTTGAAGATGAACAAGCTTGTAAGTGAGTGGGATTTTTCTGTCAGTACATTTAAGTTCCATCATATATACTGTCTGTGCATATATGTACCATTCCTTTTTTTTGTATTTTATTATATATTTTCCTGTTTATATGAGCTACCTTTAGGAACCTCAAATTCAACCAAATTCAACAAAGAAAGCATAAAAAATTAATTACTTCAATAATGGTATTGAAAGGGCATTACAGCTGACAAATATTTCATCCTTATTTCAATGCCAATAGTAATTCATAAAATGTCAGGCCTTGACACACTTCACAAATTTTTGGTGATAATAATGGCAATTGGCTTTTATTTCAGAACAACACACTAATCAATGTTCAAGTTTTTGTTGCTTGTATAATGGTAATGACATCAAAATAAACATCTTTTTTCTATGCATTTTCTGTTGCAAATGAGCATTTAACAAGTTATAGTGGTAGGTTAATTTTTGTCTTCCATAGCAATTCTTCTCATTCAAATGGCAAAAATTGTCCCATTTTTTTCTTTAGAAAATGGGGCATGGAAAATTTGATGGGGAGACTCAAGTGTTCTCACGATAGAATATCTCTTCAGACGGCTCTAATAGCGGTTAGGTCACGTTAGATTAGTTAGGTTATCGCTATAACTTGTTAAATACTCATTTGCAATGGAAAGTGCATAGAAGAAAAGTTATATATTTTGATGTCATTACCATTGTTCAAGCAACAACAATTTGAAATCAATTAGTATGTTGTTCTCAAAATTTATGGACAATTGAATTTTCAAATATATCTCGGAATGAAATTTACCAAGATTTAAACTGCTATCCTACTTAAACTACTACATGATCAAAAATTTAAAGGTACAGCTCTCACTTGAAATTCAACGACATACTGAATTGAATGCTAAAATGATGAGGTAAAAAATACCTCAAATATTCGTTACTGCTAACATTTAAAACTAACCTTTGATATAGGAGGCTGGAGAGACTTGCTGTCAGGGTTCTCAGCATCAACAACACGAATGTCGTCTGAAGTGGAGATTAGGAGTTCTGGATGACCTGAAAGATATTGTAAATGAAATTAAAATTACACAACAGAAAGATTAAAATATGAACATTTGAGAGAAGACAACAAATCAATTATGCCACCAGTCTGCCAATCAAACATCTGAGTTCATTCAGCTGTCTAATGAACTGTCAAATTCATCATAAACAAAATGAGAAATAAAATTGAAAAAAAAATTTTATGTCTAATATATTCTAAAAAACATATATATATATTTTCATGGAAACACTTAATGAGTATTTAAGTAGAAAAGACAACAAAACTGTATCACTAATCAAATTTTTATTTTAAAAATTTTTAATATTTCAGATGCATTAGAAAATAAATCTATGCATAAACTATTTTAAACTTTTGCCTAAAGATATTATCAAGTAGATACATAAGCCCTCAATAAATTTCAAAGTACTGGCCTATAATGCAGCATTCAGACAGCAGACTCATATCATAGATGTAAAACACAAGAACTTATTGTTCATAGCATGTACAACCTATACCACACACTCTATAGAACTCATTTTAGAAATATATTGAAAAACATGCTTTGTAACAACACAGATTCAAAATATATGCCAACACTACACACTCTAATATTATTTCCCATTGATTTATTTTAGCATAAAATTAATTTGTTTATATGTTACCTAACATTAATTTTAGCAACAGAGTAGTTCATTTTATATTTCTTGTATAATTTGTCACAAATCATTGATATACCTTAAGCCTAGTATTAACTTAAAATGCAACATTGAAATTTCTAGCCTTGCAATCACTTTAATGATTTTTCAGACAAAAAACCAATATATAATTTCATCAACATTACTCAATGGTATACTACAGTTTTCTAGATAAGAAGAGCCTGTTTTAGTCTACAATTCAGGCTGAAAACTATGTCTACTACTTATTTTTCAGCATGAATTGTAGATTAAAAATTACATCTATTACACAAGTCTGAACAGCAATAAGCAAGGTATTTTACAACAACAATACTATCATATAGCAAGTTTGAAAGGTTTAAAAATATCTTATACCAAAAGAAAGCTCAGAATAAAAAGTGTTCGGGAATATTTTAAGACGAAATCATTCAAATAAGTACATAGAATTTAGATCAATTATGGCAAGAAAGTCTCACAGATAAACTGAAGATTTCAGAAGGTACTTTCCAGCATCTTTCTTTGAATTTCATTTACAGCTTGTATGTACATTTTTACATAAAACAAAAAGATCCATCAGAAAATCATTTAAGATATGTTAGTAGGTTTATAGTCCATGAATACTTAAAAGTATTTTACAACAAAACAAGAATTATAAGCGTCACAGTTTAATCAAGTTAGTAAAAATACTCTACATTATAAACTTCCATAAATAACCCATTAAAATTTGACATAGAAGCAGCATTTTTAATGTGCAAGACTTATTCAGTCCATCAACACAGATACAGCACATCGCTATTAACATTATTAGTTATGAACAGTGGTTATGAACTAGAGGAATTGTTGGGACTTACCAGAGAGTCTGATGAAAAGCTCTGCAAATAGCACCACCAACACAAATAGAGCCTTTAACATAATGCTGAATCATTTTCACGCTTTACAGCCTAACACACAAGCATCTGAGCAATAAATACTTTCCTAAAAACCTAAAAAGAAGGATAAAGCCCCAAAATCACAATACCACAGAGCGCCGCAACAACCCCTCCACTCGTCAGAGTCATGGTAAACACTGAGCTGAGCTTCGTTTGACCGACTGCCAATATTCTTCTAATTATTTTCATGAGAGCTCACATCAAAAGTGACGCAAATCCACCTTCAAAGGACATGCATAAGCTCTGGAATTTTGACTTAATCTTTGAGTTATCTAATATTTCAGATTGCAGTATGAACATTTCATTGATTTTTGTTGCGAGCGAAAGTAATGTCTTATTTTTATCCGTGTTTTATTTTGTTCATTAACACTTTTAAGTCCCATATACATCCGTACATTTTCGCATCATAATTTTTCACAGTTACATAGTTATAAAACTTTGGACAATTATTTTACAAAAGGACAATGAATAAAAGCTAGGAGTTTCTTACGTAGTACTACTTTATTTGAAAACGCTTTAACCGGCTTGTCTTGCTGTGTCAAAAAGAAACATTTATTTCCAATAGAGTACAAACATAAACTGTCAATACATTGGTTTTAAAACACCTTAACCTAATGTACTACGAACAAAATGAGAAATCAGAGTGGTACATAGGACATCTACAATCGTATTCAAAAAGGTTTCTACAATCACAAAATTCAGCTCCATATGCTTATTAGAATTCAAATAATTTTAAAATGTCACTCAAAATGTACAAATCTTGTACCTTACACGGTTTGAGTAGAAACAAGAAACTTATCTACCGCATTATAATGAAAATGTTTATTTAACGGTGTTCTCCATAGCGCATAAGTTGGGTAGTAGACTTTGGGTAAGAAAGTCCCTGGTTTGATCCCAGTTCATTACTTGCGGTTCGGATTCAGCGGTAACAGTCAGCGGAGACAATTGATGGAAGAGGTTAGAAAGGAACTCATCTACTCAACTGATCTTGGTATTCTCTCACGTAGTATATCTCCTTAAATTCAGCATCCCGTTGGTTGTGTGCAGTTGTTGTGAGGACCTCGTCTTTTCACGGATCACCTCACCATAACATACCAGACCTGAGGACCTGAATGTAACTGTAAAACGTTAAAAACGTCAATTTGAACGCATAGGGGCAGACATTTGCAATGGCTTGATATGAGGTTTGACCATCATTGATTAGTTATTATTAGTTTGTTACGTAATTTTTATGCACTAAGCATATCACTGAAAATTACGTACAACGGAGTAGCTGTAGGTTTGGAAATTACCGGGAAATCGATACAATGCTCTGGTAGGGTCTATGTCACCAGTGAAGCAACCTATGTTTTCTCGTCAGCAATCCCACCTAACCCCAGAGCCCAGAGAGGCCATCTCACCTTAGGGTCCAGACAGGCCACCTCATCCCAGGGACCAGAGAGGCCACCTCACCATAGAGCCCAGAGAAGCCACCTCACCTCAGGGCCCAGAGAGGCCACCTCACATCAGGGCCCAGAGAGGCCACCTCGCCCCAGGGCCCAGAGAGGCCACCTCAGGGCCCAGAGAGGCCACCTCACCCCAGGGCTCAGAGAGGCCACCTCACATAATGCCCCTGGCGAGGCCACGCTTATCACAGCAAAGACGCCGCGCCGCTTTAGAGGCAGCCGCCTCGGCCGGGTGACGACAGCTCATTTCAACGATAACACGCCCGCCGACTGCCTGGAGTGGTCTCTTATCAGTTTCAAATGCCGCGTTTGGTTTTATGAGGAGAACTTCGGCTAATTCTGAAGACCCTCGAATGTTCGGAGCTGGTGTCAAAACGCTGCGCAATTGAGATTAAAGGCAATTGTCGTAAGAGAGTGGAGCGGAAAATTTTTTCCTGTTTGTTTTGCGGAATTAGTTTTGCTGTCATAAACCTGGAAAAAATAAGTGGTGGAGGAAAAGAGCAAAGACTTTGACAAATTCCTGAAAATTTATTTACTAGCTTTCGAACGTCATTAACGATGTCACCAGAATTTTTCAGTGAACATTTGTATATATGTGTGCAGAAAGAAGAAAAAAGAAAAACAGTATATTTCCAATGAAGTCTAAACATGAAATGTTTAAAACGTTGGTTTTTAAAATATTTTGACATTAATCTTTAGTTGATAAACTGCAAAGCTAATATTAAAGCCAAATGTTAGGTTGCTAACAAGTACGGAAGAAACGGGGTATTTGAAAACAAGTTGCAGGTTACCGGATCACATGACTTTCAAGCTTTTTGCATTAAGTTAACTTTGTCGCGAAAAAGAGAGGATGAAAACCCGTTTATTTTCAAAAAAAAGTTGATACATGAGATGAGTTACAACATATCGGATTTCAAAAAAATTTTAATTCAAAACGTTCTTAATTGATAGACAAATGTACCATACGAGGTGTACCATAAGCAAACCATACGAGGTGTGCTAATAGATTTACCATGTCAGGGGCTAACTAAATCTAAATATCATCTCTTGGATAACTTGTTATTAAGCATAAAAACTGAGAGAGTTAAAGAAAAAAACATTTTCATCATTTATCATTTAGAAATGTCTGAGCCATTGCTTCACATCGCGTCGTAAATCATCAGGCCGAGAAGTGTGACGAATATCAAACACCAGAGTTTGCGGAGCAATCAAACAATTATTCTACGGAATAAATTACAGTCAACTCCTGTCGCTCAGTTGGGAGAGTCGCCAACTTGAAATCCGAACTGCGCTCTCTGAAAGCAACAGTGCAGATTAATTTTTGAAAATACGATCATGAGATGCTATTCAATGTATTCAAAAAGCCTCAGAAAAAAATTTCAGACTATCTTGAATCTGAGTTCAGCAGCAAACGGGTTGAAGAAAACGACTAATACTTTATTTTTTCCTGAACGATAGCCCACTTAACTTATGACTACAATTGTTTGTACATTGCATTGGATCCTTTACCATTTATTTCGTCTGGGGTATGAGAATGCAATTCAAGGCAGGAAAAAGAGCAGCATGAGCTCTCCCACTGTATAAGGCATCTCAAAAATACACCAATACGCGATGAGAGCAGGCGCGCTCATCTGTAGATGTCGCATTCTCGGTTCATGCAGTGCACTCCAATATGGCAATTCTTGAATATCCTCGTCTACTTTCGTACGGCTACGTGCGTTGAATCAGAGACGCAAGTGACCAACAAACCATTTATGCAACGTATTAGATGGGGCTAAAATGATTCAGATCACATAAAGAATCGTGTCGTTATACAGCCCAACAACTTTTTCCCACCGTTACTTTACGCTACCAAACAAACGAAACGATAAGAGAATTGGAGCTTCTTTCTCAACTCTGAAAGAGCTTAGTTGCGCAATGTTTGCTCACCTTGTGGGCAAGCATGAGCGTAAGCATTGACGAACTGTTTTAGAAATTTTCTGAAAAATATCATGGCGATTTATCACACTTTAAAATCGCCCTACATATGTGCCAACCCAAATGTTCCAGTTTTGTTGTTGTGAGGCAATCTTGGACATAATAGCTTTCTGTCACCTCATCATATCTTTCCCCTCACAGTGCGTTTGTGGTGTGATATAAGTGCAGTTCTTGATTCTATGTAATGATGAAAAAAATAATTAGTAAAAAATGCGAGCCACGACACGAACGTAACAGATTTTTATACCCGCGGCTACCGAAATCACCCAAAATTTGTTGTTGTTCGACTTGCAAAAATCTCTTGTTTTGATCAACTATTAAATCGAATAACACAAATTGAATACTCGTAGAAATTTCTCGCCACTTTCATGAGTTGCCAAACTTTTTCTCTACACTACTTCTACAAAATTAATAGTTTGTGGTCACCGTGGCCTTGTAGTTAAGAGCGCTCATCCTTCGTGTATACTGTATACGAAGTTTTGAAACTCCGCAGTACTCGCCCGGTGATTATTAAGGTTGTGAAAAATAAGAGTAATTAGCCACGATGCCCCTCATTAACGAGATGTTTGAAATGAGCAAAGGTTCAACTGGAGGTAAGTATTGCGTCCTGACATTCTTTATAAGGCATTTTAAAAAATCAATGTACAACATGATCTATATAATATTCTGCTTGTTCCTTCCTTAGTTAGTCCGTCCGTTGCGCTTTCGTCAGAGTTTGCGGTATCATGGATACTCAGTACCGCAGCACGGAGGCGAGGGGGGGGAGCACGGGGACCATGCTTCCTCCGAAATGTTGAGCTGTTGATTTTGTTTATCAATATCGTTAGAAATGACTGATTTTTTCGCCTTCTTTTCTTTTACTTAGAGAAAAAATAATGCCACCATCTAGATAAAACTATGTTGTGCTCATTGTGTCTGAAAATGTTTACGTCTGACCAGCGCACATTTATACAAGTGATAAACATATACTGCATGAGTGTAAAAACTCAACCTCAAATACTGCTTTTAATTTTCCATGACTGCATCCGCAGCTACCGACATCAATGCGGTATGTGCATCAATGGTTATAGTACACAGCATTTTCAGTTGGTGTTCTCTATTAGAATGAACGCTATCGATAAGTTGACATGCCTTCACGAACACATTATCAGCCTGATCGTCTTCACTCGCTGACGGCCTGATCTCTGTCGTTGCATTTCCTACCGTTTTTTCTGTCTGAGTAATAATGGGCTCTGCGAACAACGTTGTTGTACTGGCCGTCAGAGAGCTCACAAATATTTTTATTAATCGCTTCATTTAATAATCGCATGAATGTTGATTGAAATAATTATGGTTTTTAGGAGAGAGTAAAATACAACCTTATTGCGTATGAGTGATTTCCCGACAACCTTGTTCTTTGTCTTTATTCTATATTGCCAGATACAACACACTGCTTATGGGTTCAAGCTGGAAACATCTTCATTGACTGTTCAACTATTATATTTATGTCAACAAATAGTTTTTCAGTTTCTTAACCAGGGAGAATCAGTAAGTGAAGTGCCACCCAAATAAGTAAAAGATTTCGATTTTCAAATCTCTTCTACTGGTATTCTCCGTTTGTCGTATCACCAGAGGAGCCACACATACTCTGACAAATACATCCTGGGTGCCGGACTGAAATCGAATTAAGGTGTTTCTTGCCTACAGAGTTACGCTTAATCCCTCATGCCTCGCACCCAGAAACCTTCATAATCAAAGTTAATGTTTCTTGCCCTAAGTGTTAATGCTTAACCTCTCGTACCTCGTATCCGGAAACCTTCTAACTCGTCAGGTAATTGCCATTACGTCACGAAGACAGAGTGGGCAGTTAGGAATTTGTTCTGCTGGCAGTATGAGTCTCCTTTGAAGAGTTATGACTCCGCCAACCAAGTCATGAAGGGCAGAAACAGTCCCATGTGTACGTGATAGAGCTCAAAATAAGTTTACTAGCGCATTTATCTGAGACACCAGCAGTTACGACTTGTCCGTAGAAGTCTCGCCGCCGTGCAGAGCTCAGAGTAAACACAAGCAGGCAACCAGGCGCTAGTGAGCACCTGCTCTGTGTAAATTGTGGTGCCCTTGCGCTTTGAGGCCCTGCGGCGCCCCTTGAAAGAGGGCCTTGTTTGTGAATTGGCATGTACGAGATGGAAGACGGCGCTGACCCGAGGGAGGCACACCACGATATTGGCGCAATGCGAGCTGCGCTGCTGCAACTCCGTTTGATCAAAGGCCTGAGGTGACGGACATGATATTCATCTTTCTNGCAATTCTGAAGACAAACCTTGACGCAATGTTCATGTTGCTGATTTCTTTTCAGAAGCGAAACTTGAAGAAATGATTTTATATTCAAAGTTAGTGAGAGGTATTTGACAAAGACGTAACAGGGCTTGGGAGGTGACATTGAAGCGGTGAAGAAATATTCCTAAATCTGCGCCTCGGATCTACGTAAACTGATCTGAAGAAACAACTGTTGTGCGACTTATTCCATCACTGTTGGAGCAGTTGTGATGTGGCAATGTGTGTTACATCATCGCTGCATCTCCTCATCAGATTTGTCATGTTACGAAGACAAACGCCTCGTCTTTTCCAGGTGTCGTTATTCAACTTGCGAACAAAGACAGAAATTTCCTTAACGTATAGCGTATTTATGCCGCACAACCACAAGTTGAAGCTTGGTGTTATTTTGTCTGAACTGTTGCTAGTTGGGAGTTAGCTGCAGCACACGGAGGTCACGTCACAATGTTCCTCAGATACACAGACACACATGCGGGGATTTAGGCTAATTGTTTGATTAAACCCTTCTCAATACGTCTTTTGCGGAGTTTTCATTTTAGGAAATGAAACAAAATTACAAAAGTTAGTTATAATATTTAATAACAAAGAGAATAACAAGAACAAATGGGTACCTACCTAATAACAAGAAAAAATAAGTAGCTACCTAATAACAAGAAAAAATAAGTCGCTACCTAAACATTCACTACATGTCATGAAATATTTACCTCGAAAAAGAAGAGGCTTCATTTTTGGACAACCTTAGTTTTGTCACAGCAACGTTTTCAAGGAAACGTTGTGTCCTGGAGACATGAGGAAGTCTGTACTGATTTTGTCCATACGAAGCCTACGTAGAACATTGCATAAATGTTTAAGGCTTTCGGCTCACAAACAGGAAAGCCACGTAATGTGTCGATTAATGTAAAATGTAACACGTGTGATGCAATTGTAAAATTCATGCGGTTAGATTGAAAAAACTCAAATTCTACAATCAACATTATTGAACATAAACCGGTTAGTCTTTTTTGTTTTGTTGCATGCTGTACCCAAGAATGTATAGAATACAAATGCTTCAGTGTACGGCACAGCGTGTCTCTTCAGGCAACAACGCGAGACAGAAATCTACGGAAGATTTGCCTTGCACTTCATCTTGGTTTAATGTATCTTAGCTCTGAGTAGTGAAATATTCTAACAATGCGAATGGAAAATACTTGTAAGCAGAAATTTCATCCCAATCTAATCGTTCAATGCGATAGTGCTCTGGAAACACTATAATTTGCCACGCAAGCTAAGATCTATTATTCATTTGACACAAGATTGAGCTTAGGAAACGCAATGAATGGAAGCACAATACACGCGTTGAGCTACCAATGTGAAGACAATGAAAGACCGACATTCAAAGTTGTGGAACATTTTCGTACCTCACTTATAATACAAAATAAATAATAAATAAGAAAATTATAAATAATAGAAGGGGTAAAAAGAAAGAAAGAAATAGATAAACAAAGCGCCATGGAAGTCACGATGCAAGACTAAACTTCAAGGGACAAAATGAAAGTCGTAGTAAGCACCAAACGTTTAGCACGATCAATCACCGATCATATCAGACTCTTCCGTGGACAGGATCATTTGCTAACTAGTCTACTGAAAATAATAAAAAAATCATATTTCCGTGGTATTTATTTTTCAGGCAATTATTCACGCTTTTATTTTGTTCACTTGGGTTTAACTGAATATCAACGCTCAACTCAAATTAAAGTAAATTTCAATACTCGAATTGGAAAATGGTGGATATTAAACTGAACGTGCCTTCATTTGGTATTGATTGCATTCATGTAAAAACTGAGTTTGTAACCACTGGTGATTAGCTACCTTCATGAAAATCCCCTCTGTGACCACCGGTGGGTCACCAAACAATCAACGCGTTAATTTACGTAGACGTAATCATAACTACCCTCGATTATATGGCATTCACAATCGCTGGACCAAAATTCTGGAAATTATGACGGAAACACTCATCGTTGGGCAGCCTTTGTCCTAGCTAAAGACCGTACGCAAAAAAAAATCGGTGCCCAGTTGAAATTGTTGGTTGTCCATCCTCCAGCAGCACCGCCTACTCGCAGCGCAACTCGACCGGGAGAATTATTATTATTATTATTATATTTCTGGCTTTACCACCGCAGTCACACAAGCGTTGATTTCAGCAGTGATTCTCGGTTAAATAGGTTTGTTGCGTTAGGTTTTAGGCTGTCATTTCTGTATAGGGGCGAGTTGGTTCTGTAGCAGCTATTCCTATGCGTTGGCAATAGGGGTGAGTCGGGCCCACAGGCGGTTATACGCAAATTTGACCATTGTACTAGACTTGAGAAACATTCTACCTCTGTAATACCTGTGGTAAATAAATTGTTTAAATTGTTTAAATTGTTTGGTTCTGTAGCAGCTATTCCTCTGCGTAGGCAAGTTTGAAGTCGCTTTATAGCTAGGCCAGGCCCTCTGGGTTTCAGCTGTCCATCCATTCATAGCCGGGCGTCCCACCCGCGCTGAGACCCTTTCAGGCCACAACGTGGGCTGTGCTCGGCTGAGCTGTTCAAATTGAACTGCGTCCAGTCTCGACCGGGAGAAGTTGAAACATGTTGGCGTACTCTCGGACGAAGGGCTTTGAAGTTTTCTTTTTTACATCATTAATGGTTGTTCCATTTACTCATGCAGCTGCTTGCCATCACTGCTATCTTTTTAGCTCTTGAACCTAAAGGGAAAAAAGCGAAGTTCAAGCTCCGTCAGACGGAGTGTTACAAATACCTTCTCATGCTCGTCTTCCTGACTTTCTAAGGCTCCAGAAGAGCTGCCAGCTCTAGCTTATGTCCCGTGCAGATCCAGTATCGAATCAGGGACCTTTTCACTCCGAGTCATTATGTTACAAACAAAATAAGCTTATTTTCGCGCCTCTCTAGTTTCCCGTCAAGCACTCGAGTCGCCCACAAAATATGGTGTGCAATAAAGATCCATCACAAGGTAGCAATATAAAAGTAAGTATAATTTTCTACTTTTAAAATAGCATTCACTTCAATAAACACTATAGAACATTGATTAGTGTAGTAATGGAATTTATTTCATGAGATATTTGTATTTTAGTACAGAGTACAAAGAAAAGTTCAGCACTGAAAAAACGTCAGCTTAAAGCTTCACAGCAGATCGCAGCAAAATTGAAGTCTACTAGAAATGAGAACTACAAGTTTAATTAAACATTCAAAATGAAATTTGTGAACACATTTAGTTACTTACTTCGAGTACACGCAATACACATTAACCTACAGTGACAACTTATGATAGGTTTATGATTATTTTGATATTTCGCTGCACAGTGAAGATTTAGCTGCAGGACAGTTACACACTTGGATTGAGGCGCACATGCAGCGCTGGATGAGGGCAACGGGGCGGTGACGAGAGCGGCCACTCCACATACTCAGCACAGGCCGGATTTTCAAAGATTTTACGTCGTCGTAGTCGACCAGCCGGGAGTGAATTTATTTGTCGATTTGGTCGCCCTCAGGAGTGTTTTACTATTGTCAAACTTCTAAGTTGTGCTAAAATTTTTTAAGTTACCCCGCAGTGTTGCCAGATGCTACGTCGGCGTAAAATATTTGAAAATGCACCCCGAGGAAGGACCGGTTAAGCTTATGCTTGAGTAATGATTTGTGTTCGAGATTCATGTCTACTTATCTAATAAGCGTCTACATCTTCAGATGATGATACTCTAAAAAGAATGTCTAACTCAAATGAATAATGATTTCTACTTTATCTTCCAATACTTACATGGCTCTTAACCTTTAAAATAGGCAAATAAAACCACATATATGACAAATTAGCACGTATAGGAATCTCTTAGTCTTTTGTTGCAAGTCGTATCACATAAATGTAAAATTGGGAATAAATTACGATGAACAGATGAGTGGATCATCTTCTGTAATGAGGCGGAGGACGATATATGTTAACAAACTTGGAAGGATCGCCAATTTTAGGAAAGGAAAATGATTCATTAGCTTCTCCAATTTGCTCAACCTTTACGTTGTGAAGTAAGAGTGAGAGATCGAAGAGAGGCTGGACTTTTTTGTATTCTTTATTTCCCAACGGGACTAAGTAGGTATCGTACTCGGAACTCTCATGGTATTCGTGATCTTCGTCTTCTTCATGGATATGATGATCCACATCTACGCTGGAATAGTCGCTGCCATGGCTGCTAGTGTGACCGTACTCATACTGACTTACTCCTCCATGTTCCTTCTCGTTACTGAACACTCCGAAGTGTGAGGACTGGGGCCGAGCTGAAGCGTACCCTGAGGGCCCGTGCATTTGCGCCCCAGCAGAACCATGGGCTATTGAACCCGGGACTAGCGAGCTGGGGTTTGGCGGCCCAAATTTCCTAGCTCGAATCTGAGGAGCTGGGTAACTCCTTCTCGAGCCAGGGATGCTTTGCTGAGGTTGAAAGTTTTTCCTCGGATGGAAGCCTTGCGGGCCCGTAGAATAAGACCTTCTATTTGGGATATTTCGATATCGAACTTGCGGTACCCGATCAAATTGACGCCTGTCAGCAGGCCGCGGGAACTCAGAAGAGCCGCCCATCCCATCCGACTTGGATTTGAGCTGATTCACCAAAAGCTTGCTGACGTGAGGAGGAACATTACCCATCTCCAGAGCTTGCTGTAAGCGCTTCTCGGGACTTACCGGTTTTGGAGTCGTCACTTTGACAATGCTCTTTTTTTCTTCATTTCGCTTCCTCGAAAAAGGAAGATAATCGTACAACCCTAGTAAGCCGAGGGGATCGTTCCACTTTAATTCATCTTTATCACCGTCTGACTTTCTTTCAGCAGGCTCTTGAGGGGGGTGATGAGAATGAGGCATAGGGAAGATGCTAGGTAGATTGAACCCAAATATTTGAGGTCTTTCCGTAGCCGGTGGAAGAGTGGTGGTGGGTTCAAAATGAATTGGCTTTGGTAAAGATTTGACCACTTGTTCGTAAATTTTGGAAGCAAACTTTTCCCTGCTTTTTTCTTCGACTTGCTTTTCAAAAGTTTGTTTGCCAAATTGATTACTCCCATAAGAAGAAATGTCGAGGTAATCGCCGTCTCTCACATTTTGATACGGGGACTCATAATGATCAGGAGAATGTTGACTTTCGTAGGAGAAAGATCGGTCTGAATTTAAGCTTGAAATTTCTGGGGCATGAAGGTGAGCAAGCGAATTGATATAAGCTTTTGACAAACTAGAAGGGTTTTTAAACTGCAATTCCTGATTTTGTGAATGAATAGACGTTGGAAGCGAAGGATGTCGAACATTTGTCGTTTGAAATTTCGATTTAAGTCCTGACTGTAAAAACTGATGGGCATGTGCATGAGGAAAGAGTTGGTCATAATTGTTTTTCAAGTTTTTCTCATTTTCAACAACAGTAATGTGAGGCCGGTAGTCATTCTGAGGAAGTTGATAGTCAGGCTTGATGTAGGACGTCTGAGGATCCGAAATTAGAGGCGTCGGGGTTCGGAAAGTGCTGGCTTCCACTCGCCTACTTCCCACTTCCGAAGATGGCAAATGTGACATGGCCTTCAGAAGGATTTTATTCATTTCATCACTCGATGACATAAATTCTTTATTCTTTAACATGTTGGTGATTCCCATTTCTCCGATAGTTTGTTGCAGAGGAACTGAAGTAACCGCAACTTTCTTTTTCACAGGCTCCGGGTGAAGATTTCCATTATCAGAATTGATATCGATTATTCTCTCATGAGGAATCATGTGCGAGTGAACAGGGTTTTCAGTTGCTGACACTTCTGTAATGGCCTCTGGCGCAGGTTCTTCTAGAGCAGTAAACTGATTTTGGATGCGTTGCAGTTGCTCCAATTGCGATCTTAATGTCAAATCCAACGCAAGCTTTTGCTTCATTTGGAGCTCCTCTTGGGCTTCAAGTTGAGATGGCAAAACATTCACGGCTTTTTGTCCCGGAGAAATAATTTCGTGAGACGAAGCATACTTCGAACTCTGTGGCACTTCTTGTTCATTTGAGGGATCAAATGGCGGTAATGGCGCTTGGGAGTTTAGAGGCTGGTGCTGAGCTCCATTAAAACCTTCATGCTGCGCTCTATGAGCTTCTACATCTTGCAAATGCGCATACGAATCTTCACCTCCGGAATTACCGTGATTGCTGAAAACGTGGCCTCGTAATTTACTGTACTCGTTCAAATTAGAGTCATGATTAATTGCAATCATAGGATTCTCAACAGCAGCAGTTCGCGCTGGAATTGTTACCAATACCTTTCCCCGTAGAGGAGCTCTTGTGTATATCGGGCGTTTAGTTTCCTGCAATGGATTTTCATAGTCATAAGAGTGTTTTAGAGTAGATTTGGAGCCTGTATCAAAACCAAAAAGATGTTGTGCAGCTTGCACAGTAGGATTTAGTTCATCATTGTGTTCGGACACCTGATCTCCCAGTAGGTGCTGAGCAGCGATCACAATTGGTGCAGGCGTTGTCTGCACAACAGTTTCCTGAGGAGAGGCCAGCCCAATTTGATCAAATGGAATCGCTTCGCTTTTACCATCGTGACCAACAACAATTAGATTGTTAATTTTGAATCCTGTAGTGTGAGGCTTTGACAAAGCTTGATTTTCAATAGATTCTTTGGCAATACTTCTTTCGACATCCTGATCTGACCGTCTATTAGCCCCAAGAAGTTCAGACAGTTCTGCTTCGTCTAAGGCTGTCAAAGATGAAACAATATCTTCTACAGTAATCAACTGTTGCTGGCCAAATTCATCAGTGAGTAAAAATTCATCTCCAGATGGAAGAGTTTCTACATGAGGCTCACCAACAACTTGGACAGATGATTCGTGTGTATTTGATCCCGAAGAAATTATTTCAGGAGAAGAATTTCGTACAAGAGGGCGAGCTTGTTGAAGAAATTGCGAAGTATCTTTGCTCAAGTTAACTACGTTGCGTCTGGTCCCACTCTGTTTTCTTGCAGCGTTTGGTCGCCGTGGGACATTTCGACCTCCGCTAGATGTGGACGATGAGAGAGAGGAGAAAGCATCAACGGTAGATTCCATGAAGGGTTCGTCAAACCCAATAGATTCCAGAAGTGTCTTAAAAAAATCTCCATTGTTTTCCTTGAAATGGGATTGTCCTTTTTTACCACTTTGGCTATGTTCTTTCAAAGCCATGACGTCTCCTATGATGTGATTATCAATCGCTTTAATGACGTCTTCGAGGAGTGTATTTCTCCTGTTACCGTTTTCGTCCGTAGTAGGATCAACGAACATATGATAAAGTAAGTCTAACGTTCTCTTCTGGGCCTTTTCCTGGTCTTCGCCATCAGTACCATTCCTTATTTCACGCTCTGAGCTTGAATTGAAGTTATTATTATTAACGATAAATGGACGCTGCGGCGAATTTAACAATCCCTGGCCTAATGGAGGCAGTTGAGTAGTAGCCTCAATAGACGAGAAAGTCGTTTCGGTAGTCCAAGTGTATGGGATGTGGCTTTCAGGAGTCACGGTGGAAGAAACTCCTCCATCCATGAAATCCTTCGCAAATTTAGGGCGAGAGGTAAATATCGGGCGAGACGTAAATATCAATGGCTTCGCATCATCGTGCACGGCAGCTTCACGGGACACCGTGTTCGACGATGAGTCACGCCTGTACGGAGATTGCACACTGGATAATCTTTCCAAAGATGGCTTGTCAGTCTGGAGCTCAATGGGACTTGCTGTCCATAATTCATAAGATGATTGAAAAGGTTTGTTGCTACTTTTTTCTTTCGAAGACATCGTAGAAGTTCGAAAGAATTCGCGAACATTTTCCATGCTCGAATAAATTGATGGACGAGTTGTGGTTGGAAAGTTATTTTGGATATTTTCCAAACTCGACGATGTAGTAAATTGATATTCTGGAGTGGTACCAAGCCGCTCAGAAGAAGGACGCTCAGTAGTCCATCGCTGGGAAGATGACGCTCTGTGTTCGAATGAATTATAAAATGGGCCCTTGGTAGTAGAGGCAACTTGACCCAAATTCTCAACAATGGGAGAAACTGAACTAGTCCTGAAAAATGTTTGCAAATCTTTTACGTACCGATGAGAGTCAGGGCTCGTAATGCTAATAGAATTACTTGGTTTTGGGACAGGAGACAAGAAGCCTTCAGGATGTGGCCTAGTTTGGAATCCTAATTTCTGATAGGATAAAGGTAGCGGACGAATGGTCGAGGAACTAACTTGTTCCGCTTGATTTTTAAAAAGATGACTTAGAACTCCATTAGCTTTCCCAACACTTTTATTGTCAGGTGCCGATGAGCTAAATTCAGATTGTTGGTTGAGCCCTTGTCCATGCGAGTGCGCAATATTTTTGCGCTTGTGACTCTGATGCATGGAATCGATACGAGTAGACGTAAACGAGTCATCTTTATCTGGGTCACTTTTACCTGCTTCTTGTTCGTCCAGCTCATCGAAATGATCAGGTAGAATATCGATAAGATCTGCAAGATCTTGGAAAATTTTCTTCATGTCTATGGCTTCCGTAGTGGTCTGAAAAGGTGCATTCCCGTTTTGGAGAGGGTGATCCCAGTTGAAGGTGGAATTCGAATGTTTGTAACTTGGAGACTTATTTTCGTAAGAATACATTTCAAAGCTATCCTTTCGATCTGTATTATCATTGACATAGTAATCAGTGTCGATTTCTGAACCTTGATCGTGGTCAGTTCTTCTCAGCGCAGCGCCATCTTCGACTTCATGGGAACCTCCCCCAAATTCTTTCCTTGTTTCCTCACTTCCGTACAGCAAATAATGCGCTAACTTGTCCAAAACTTCATCATCTATTGGCGGTGAATTAGTGACAGCGTTAGGATTCATAAATTCTGAAGTTGGACCACTACCGAACACATCCAATCGCCTGGAATGTACATCTAATTTTTGAGAACCCCTTCCGTTTGCCTCGTGCTGGCTGTTGGAAACAGCTGTAGGAGAAGCGCGTCGAAAACTTCTTGCTTCTTGTGGCCCGACGCTGCCGCTTGTTAGAGGGTTTTGTTTGCGGCGAAGAGGTGCTTCGTTCCGTGCGTACAAATGACGCGCTGGCGCCTCTGATGACTTCGCTATGAGCTCACCCCACGTCATGCCTCGACTTTCTCTGTTCCTTCTGGAGCTATTAGTAGCGTTTTTATTCTCGGCAGGCGCAAGGTTCTTATGGACGTCTCTTTTTGCTCGTGATGGCCTTTCATCATAAAACAATAGCCCAACGTCCCCCTTAGCTCTAACTTTCCTAGTCATCCATCTTGAAGGCACACTGTCGTATGAACTCATAAAATTTGCTAAAGGTTTCTCTCTAGACGCAGAGAGCTTACTTCCTGCGACAGTTTTTGAAAAGAGGAAAGAAGATAAAACTATAAACAAAATGAAAACATAAAAATAAATTAGGCGCACACTGTTGTGGAACAATTTGTTAAACTTAAAAGTTCTTTTAGGCCATCTGACGACACTGTTGTCAGGATTGCTGCGGTTGTAATTGTTACAGTTGACACTGCAGCTCAAGCAGTTATTCTGTATTTCTCTGCTGCCTCCGCCGGCCTGGGTGACGAAGCTGACGTTGTCAAGTGCATCATCGCCGCCATGTTGGGAGACGGCGTCTCTTCTGCCGGCAGTTGCAGACGACGCCATGCCGTGGCGGCGCGCCGGGCCTGCCCTCCTCGCGGCCATCTGCAAAACGAGTTGAATTAGTGGCGGTAATAAGAGGCTTCTTATTTGTGAAAGAACAAAAACAAATAGCTTAATACTATAATAGCTTTAAAGCAAAGGTACTAGATAGCTTCTCCAATTACCATAGTAGCTATAAAAGCGGCGCAGAAAGATTGCTCGAATAGAAGGCTGCACAGTTCTCTTGCATTGATGCTGCTGATAACTGCAGCAATACGTTAGAAAACCAAAGGACAGCAAAACCTTGCCCAAATTTTGTCAGAGTGAAAAATTGTTACATTCCTAGTGTCTCGTCATGCAGTACATGAAAACCAATACACGCAATTATTGAACCATGTAACAATGTTCCTACATACATTATAACGTGATTCTCTCATTGTGTGCCAGCTGGGCACTGCAAAAAGAATAGCTAGATCTTGAGCGCCGGATGAAATCTGCGATATGATGTGATGAATTATCCTGCTTGAAAAAAAAATAGCAAACACAACTGGCAGCTTTGTGAGCGTGCACCGGAAAGCAGTGAGAGTTGGCGTTTGTGTGGGCAAGAAAAGCTGTTGTCGGCTTATATCATAGATACGTGTCAGGAAAGCAAGCAATAAAAAATGAAACTTACGTACAAAAAAAACGAAATTTCTCCTCGCAGAATTTATGACCGCAAGAAAAAACGACAGCGTTATTGAGGGCACATCGGAGGTACAGGGTGGCCACGGTAGAGGAAACAAGGTAGGGTCATTTCTATGGGAGAAAATACACCTCCTCGTGTTCGGCTAGCCAATAGAAAGGCTTTATTTCAAACAAACTTTATGACGTCACGAAACCGCAGTATCGTTAGGCCAATAGTGGAGCCAGATTTGTCGGTAGCAGTGATACCAGATGCAATATGAGCGTTGCTATTGGTTCGTTGCCTTGACGTCAGCAAACCCACGTCGTCAACAAAAAAAGACTGGTTTGAACCTACCTTGTTTCCTTTACCGTGAGGGTGGCGCATTAGTAACGCACCCTTTTAAAAAATTAATAATAAATAAACTATGAAAGGTATAACGATAGGGTTAATTGCAAACGATAGAGGAACTTAAAGTTTATTTACATGTCGTATCCTGTCTACAGATACCCAGTGTATATTGCGGTAATAAATAAGGGTGCGTTACTTATGCGCCACCCTGTACCAACAACGCAAATCGCTAAGGCCCGCGCTGCATAAAACAAGCATAAGCATGTGCGGTGCCATCATCATATCAAAAAGCAGTTCTGCTACTAGTACTCATGTACCCTCCACCGCCACAAATAATAGCGCTTCTTAGAGCCGTTATAGTCGTAATTCAAAAGCGGAACTGCTTTCAAATGAACAATATGTACAAATGCATAATTATTTGTTTTTATTTTGGGATTGCATTGGAGGTACGTTTAATTAGTTCAAATAAGATACAATTGAGTGCAGAGAAAATAGCAATCATTGTGTAGTGTTCAGTGCAGTTTGCGGAGTGGGATGGACAGACCAAGCAGCAAGCTCGCGAGCAAACAGCAAATCTATTTAGTACTAACATTCCTAGCGTCTCGCCAAAATATCCCGTATTTCTTTCCTCCTTATTGCACTAATGCAAACGCGACACTTTGTGTTTGTTTGTCCCATTTTAGTCACATTTTCTTTTTTTTAATTGAGGCAAATTATTTTGGCAGCAAGTTAACAAGTTGAACAAACAGTGTCTATCTTGTATTGCTTTCTTTCTTTCTTTCTTATTGCACTAACGCAAGCGTGGCACTTTGCGTTTGTTTGTCCCATTTTAGTCCCATTTTATTTTCCTCAATTGAAACAAATCATTATGGCCTCAAACAAAAAGTTGAACAAACAGTGTTAGGAAGAGCTACGTGATAAGTGGATTGAAGATGGGCACAGCAATTGTTATAACATTCTATAATATGGGAAATTGAGCCAATATGTATCTTAATAGAAACGGTGGTGATGAAAGAAAGATATATATATATATATATATATATATATATATATATATATATATATATATATATATATATATATATATATATATATATATATATATATATAATTAGGTATATCACGTTTGCATAGCAACTTTAAAAGGAAAGATACAGCAAAGAAGTATTTTAAAAACATTTTTTTCGAACGTTTCGAGCACTAGGCTCATTCTCGACGAGATCTGCAAAATACAAAGACACAACATAAGTTCAGTTCACAAAGATAACGAAAAATTCATGTATTGAACAGGCTAAAGGAGAATAGCAAATGGACAGCAATGAAATAGGAATGCGGTGGTCAAGGTTTCAAACACTTACTACGCTGACGCTTTTCAGAAACACGGACAAAAGTTAGCGGTTTACAATTTTTAGTTGATATGAGCTCTGCATGTCATTTAACGGAGGTTTTAACTTATGTGTATACAACGACTCTAATATTCGGAGGTCAAAATTTGATGCACATGAATCCAGTATTTTAAATTGATCGCTGGTAATGACTTGATCACAAGAGGCATTGCAGTGCTCCCTTATGCTAGAATGAGACGGAGAACCTAATATCCGACCAGTACGATGACTCCGTCCAGCATGCTCAGCTATCCGTATATACAGTGCTCGCTGGGTTGAACCAACGTACTGAGATGCGCAATGCGCACAACGGAAATCATAGACGACGGAAGATCGCATGCTTTTAGGAAGTACATCTTTGAATCGAAAAAATGAACTAATTGTACGTTTATTAACCAATATAATGCGTAATGAGATTTCAGTAAAATATTTAGAAATGAGATTAGTGAGTTCTAGTTTTAATTTTTCTGACTGATAACCGAAGTATGGAAACACACAATAGACTTGAGAAGCAGTTTGATTAGAAGCAGGAGAAGGGTCATAAACATTCGTTAGGAATTTACCAATTGATCGGGAGATTAAATTTGATGGAAACCCATTTGAAATGAAATAGGATTTCAGAAACATAAATTCATTATGAAGATCGTCAAAGTTGGAACATACTTTATAAGCGCGTGACACAAGTGTTGATACGCTATTGATTTTAAACCGCTTTGAACAGAAACTAAAAAAACTTGAGCCCAGACCAGTGAAAGTTTGCTTTCGATACACAGAAGTACAAAATTTGTTATTGGTGCGGTACACACAGACATCAAGAAAATTTAGACGGTTTTCGCTTTCAGATTCAAAGGTAAATTTAATATTAGGATGTTGAGGGGAACGCGGAATCTATACACAAGGGGAATTCCCGCACAGGATCCAGTGCGCATATAGAAACAGTAAGTTGAGATGGAAGTTTAGGAAACGAGATAAAAGTTAAAGGAGAAAGTCAGAGGTGCAGAAAAACAGGACAGCAGCGAACCGAAAAAAACAGTTCTTAGTTAAAAAAACAGAAACATCTTATTTCAACAAAAAGAAGCCCATCTAAATCTTACCTCGGGACCTCACATTTCACCTCTAAGGAATGCTGAATTCCACAGAAACTAGTTGTATCCCCAAGAGGGGTGCATTGAGGGAATACTCGTTTGATTTGAGGTATGAATAACATGAAAAAATAATGGCTCAATTTTATGAAACAAATCATTGAAGGAAACTTCCTACAAACTGTGAGTGAAAAAAGACACAAATGCAATACTGAAATGAAAATGTTAATAAAGGAATTCCAATCGGGAGCACGGGAAATATCTGAACCACGGCCGCGCAGGTCATGAGTTCACACCCGCCAGGTTCTATGATGAATCCCAGACAATATTAAGTGTCGTAGCGGCACAGTCGACAGTAACTGTTCATTTGTAGACTTGTCTATCCCACGTACTATTTTTTCTAATCAAAAATCACTGTTTGATTTTATTGAATTTTGGCCAGAAAAAAAAACCTAGGGCAGCGAAGTCAACAGATGAACCGTAACTACAGGCTGTTAATGATGCGGGGCATCACCTTCAAAACACGAAAAACCCTGGTTCGACTCCAAGTACCCGCAGTATTTTCACCTGAGTGCAGCTCTCTGGTTAAAGTAGCAAAGGTGAAAAATAAGGAACTCTTTTACTCATTGCACTTGCTCTTCAGTCACCCACTCTCTCGCTTCAGGTTAAAAAGTTGCGAAGCCATTATTATAACCCGACAGTAACACTACGGCGTTTAATGATGACAACGATGTTCTGCTATGAAAATGTTTGCTAATTTAAAATCAGGTCTCAAAAGCTGGGATTAGCGGAGGGGTTTAAAATCAGCCACACGCCGGCGTAGACGCCGGACGCTGTCTCGGTTTGATTTGTGGCACCTGCAGCAGCTCGGGCTACAAAGATTGAGATAGCTTCATATTAACTCTATGGCGTAGAATGTCGTAGCTTAGTTCTAGATAGCCCTTGAGAAAGGGTAAAGCAATTTAATACATAAAACATGAAATGCAATGAGAGAGCGATGTACCATGATGAATCAATTTGGTATGTAGAAATCCGACTAATGTAACAAACCACTCACTCATTTTAGCCCTCCATTTGGCTTTTATACGAGACAGATACAGCAGCTACTTTCGCGGGAGTTTCTATTTTGGTCAGCATTGCTGCTGAAGCGTCCGTCTATTGCGACACAATGCAGGATAAGGGCTTACAGTAAACACCGATTGCTTACTCTATTGATTAGAGATGCAAAATTTTTTCCCTTCGTTACTTTCACCCTTTCCCTATACCGTGCCGACCGTATATGTATTGCACCAATAAACTTTCTGTTATAGAGTACGGGTACATTCAAGGTTATTTACTTATTGTTTCCTTGAATCGAAAGTTACCGTTCTCTTTACAAAGCATACAACAGTTGTTTATGTTTTCTTAGAGGTCAACTCCTGAAGCACTTCGTCTTTTACAGCACATTTTTCATAAATCAATATCTTATATCCATTTAACTCCGTACAAGTAGAGTATAACTCAAAACATTCATCCAACATTTCAGGTTTTGATAGAAACTCCGTTAGAAAACAAGAAACTAGAATTCTATAATTTTGAAAACCTCATTAAAAACACTTTGTGAATGAAAATTACCTGTGAACATTCCTTTACTATGAGCCAGAACTTGGGGATCCAACACCAGGGTTTGCACGCTCGACCAACATACGCAGACACGGACACCCCGACATTACAACTGCAAACACACATCAATAACTGGTAGCAAGATCCACGTGTACGTGGATCACACATCACTCTGATGTAAGTGTAAATAAAGCAAAAGTGCGCAGTGTGCAATGGTAGCTGTGACATGTACATCTATTGCGTAAGCAGGTGTGATGTGAGGTATACTCCATGCCTGACAGGTTCACTAACCACGGATGAAAGCAGCTTCGCTTTCTTCCCTATCGTGTGAACCCTCAATATTTTCCTGTACTCTTCAATAATTTTTAGGTACTGATATTACTTTCAAACATAGCTTGTGGATGAAAGGGAAAGTATACAAAAGTGTGTTGAATTTCATTTACAAATCCTTTCATTCCATGAGTTCTCAAATATTAGCGAGGCATTACTATTAGCAGGAATGCTGCTCAACATAACTGGTTTCGGTCTTGCCCTCAAGAAAATTAGCGTACATTCGTCATTTTATGGTGCGACTGGACGCATGCAACATTTCCTTAATTCATTTAGAAACTTTCCAATCCCAAATACGGATTGCGTTGGGAAACTGAAGGCGTTCAGATGAAAGTGAGCCAAAGGAAATTACTAACACAGCTTTCAAAAATAGCTTAGAAGAAAATTCATTTCCAAAATAAAAAGTGTAATCATTCCAATTTGTACGAGAAGAAGCATTCATTGAGCAAAATCTTAGCTAGAGCAGAGGCGGTTTTATGAACAAACCCAAATTGAGAGTGTAGCGTCATTGTGTACATACGAAATGACGGGGTATTTTTATTGTCAGTGTTCCTTGCTCCTATAACCCTTGTTCTCACATGCTCAAGCCTTTAATATAAGTGATGTGATGCGGGGGAGCTAAACTTTCTTTGCCTCATATAAGGGCCAAGGTTTTGAATTTCTCACCGCAAATCAAAAAAGAAGCAAAACTTTTTGTGACCAGGAGAGAGCGCCAAAGGATTTCATTACGCGTACCTGCGAATGGTCTGCAATTCCACAGGTGTCACTTTTACAATTTAATTCATCGACACAGAAAAAAATGCAAAGAATACTTGAGACAACAAATTTACACCCTACTACACATTCGTTCATTTTCAAGCAGGCGGTCCCGATGGAGTTGTTCTTGGTTGACTAATCAAACTATGGATCATATTTGTACCCAATGCTCAGCTCATTAAGGTCTTCAGCTTCCTAGAATAGATTTTTAGCGCACAAAATCCCATAAATCTCCAAATTGGTTTCAAGAACACAGATTAGCTTATAATCTCTCTCATTGCTTAATATAGACATCTTTTATGCATTCTTTGCTACATTATCAGTTTTCATTTTTTCAAATTAAAAACATACAAAGACTTGGAGCAGATACGGAGGTCATTAATTTTCGTCACGGGAGCAGTCATTAGATGAGCAAGTGAGTGGCGCAGCTTTCTCTCCTGTGTACTTGTGACGAGCTCCTTGTCCTGGTCAATGTGTCTCTGTTGCACCGGCAGCTCTAATGTGACCTCTCTTTTTTATGCTTGCTCGATGATAGCGATAGATTTCTCTTCGTTTCAATGCTCATCCTATTCTTTTCCATGACCCCTGAGTCGTTCAAATCGATTTCTAATGTTGGCTGAAGTAAATACCAACATAAATAATCCCGCTGCGGGGTATTACTCTTATTGGGTTTCAAGATTTTGAGTTGAAAAAATTTTTGATGTCATTTTCTTAGAGACCAATTTTAAGTTGCTCAAAACTCAAAGTACATTTCAAAGTATGCTGAACAGTTGGAATACAAAAACGATGAAGCAAGCACAAGCTTTCCATTATATTCAGATAGCAATTCCCAGTGCCTTCCAGTTTAACGAGACTTTTACTTTTGCCTTGTAGGAAGAGTACACCACTCGGAACTTCTAAAGGCATGCGGACCTCAGCAAAAGCGCTAAATTGTACCCAGATGACCAGAAGTGACATGCCTCCAATCGAGTAGCTAAGTGCCAAAGATTCTTAGGCTGTAACACAACCAAGTTTCTTATAATTTAGAACGTCTTTCGTGGTTTTCTTCGTCCGTATGTAAGTGACGGTAGCAGCCCCTGTTACAACAACTCTCAATCACGAGGTAAAAAGAACGTATACGTTTTGTAGCTTGGTGCGATGGAGGAAAGCATTTTAAGGGGGAAAATCAGAGTAACAATAAACTTGTTGCACAAACAGCATCGTAAAAAAGTAAGGCATTGAGAAACTACTTTGCATTCTATTAATATATATTATTTAATGCAATGTTTTGAGGCAAACGAATCACCTCGAAATAAAGATTTACTCGAGAGCGTATACAAGTGTCGTGGAAAACGTTATTCTCGACAACCCATTTTTTCACCCCATCACACGCAGTCGCATATTGTCTTTTGAGAAAATCGGCGTTCAAATTCAGCACTAGTTGCTTCCGTTTGCCGCTCCCGCACGGATCTCGCAACGAAAACACCCTGGCGCTCCTTCAGAATAGGTGTGAAAAAAGGCATTGGCATTTTTGTAACCATAATTCTCCAACTCGGCTAGTTTTAAATAAAATTCGGCCACAAAGACCACTCTGTGAGCGGCAACCTTGTAGGATTTCCACACGCCAACTGGAATTTATGGCCAAATTTTAACTAGAAAAGGCTAATCTGGCAACACTGATGAGCGAGCCATGCCGTTGCATCAATAGAGAAAAAATCCGCTTTCTTTTTCTTCCACGTCCGGTAGAAAAACTTGAAAAGTATGATTGTCGTGCTGCCTGTCGGTGCAGCGAGGCGGAAGAAGAACATGAATTTCAAGCCTTTTTTCAACCTAAACGAGGAAAAAACCTCACCCAACTTTCCACAGAAAAGGAATTTCTAAAACAATAAACGTCCCTATTTAATTCACACTGTTCGAAAAGTTACAACACATTTTTTACGAAGCAATTCACTTTTGTGAAAAATTCTTGCATGCAAACTTCAGTGCAGAGGAGATGATGAAGGAATAGCTTGCCAGTTTTATAGGTGAAATCACTTTCGTTCCTTTGAACGATTTACAGTTCTAAATATGTGACATAGCAAGTAACTGATTCATCGATATTTCGACTTAGAAATACTCGTACATGTGACCATAACACTAGGTGAAATAGATGCAAGTTAACGAGAAGGGCGACACAAACGTGAAACGAGTCAACCTTGTTTAAAAAATGGTCATGCTCGCCGTAAAAACGCATTGAGCGCCAGTAACGTACTCACTATGTCTCACATTGAAAAAGGACACAAATATCGATCGATCGATTGTGGTACGCTAATCCTGATATCACATTCTATTTTCTGTCATGCAGCATGATTGAAAGTGAGTTGTACACAAACATGAGTGATCAATTGCGTACGCAGTAATCTCATTCAGCACATTAGCAGGATCTGATACGTAGACACAACAAATAGAAGGGCGAGGTAACGAAGCATGGCTCTTTGCCGCAGAACCAGATGTTGCAATTTTTGTACAACAATCCAAAAGCGCACACGGACATTGAGAGCACCAGTAGCTCCATTTCGAGTTTAGGATACTCTGAACATGCAATCGTAATTAAGAACTGCTAATTTCAATTAAAACACTGATGTAATATCCGATGCACGCGATGGTACAAATTTAGCAAACGCAAGTACAAGAACATTACACATCCTGCTCAACATAAAAAATCATACTTCGTTCACTGAAATGAGTCGTAAGTGAGCAAAACAGATTGCTTAGGCAACCTGCTCGACACTTTCCATTCATTCATTCCTACATCGAAAGTGTTGTTGTTGAAGTCAAGCGATGACAATAGGAAAAGTACAGGGCAAAAACTGATGACATCCCCACTCACGGAGGTGTGTGTCATCTGCCACAAGCAAGCGTGTCTTGCTGGACATGAGCAGGGTTGCGAAGTCGGAGGAATAAATTTGCGACTCCGACTCCGCAGCCCAGGACATGAAGATGTGAAGTGCTTGTTGGGACCGTAGGAGCACGGGCGATATTGGGGTCAGCTAAGAGGGCTAATTGGAAGCACCGCCTGCAGTGAAAGTTGATGCCCAATGAGGGAGAAACGCTTCTTTAGATGAAGCTGTGCCTCATCTACGAGCCCTGCATACGAATCGACTCGATGTGCTTCAAGGAAAACGTTTTATATGCAATACACAAGCAGGTCGAATTGCGGGTCTAAAGACATCACTTAAGTGTTATACATTAGAAAGCTCTGAAATTGTGCACTAAACATCAAAATATGTTGCATGTCTGTGCACCAAACTGACTTACATTTCCTGTGACAGTGAAAAATTAGACTATAATTGCAGACACGAAAATTGCTAATAAAAAACAAATGAGATGAAAGACTTTTTACGATTAAAAGAAATACATAAACACTTCCAAATGTATTAGTTAATTGGTAAATAGAATCACGAGAAATGGCTTACGAAAGAATGAAACCTGATAGGATTCAGGATGAGAATGCATGTCTGGAGTGTTTTAATCCACTTAGAGCCCCTCAACGAGGTGTGACTGCCGTGAACAACGCGAGATTTGGCCACTTATGACCCTTTATACTATGGCCACTTATGACCCTTTATACTATGAAGGACATTGGATTCAGCGGTCATAAGTTTAAATTTCCTACAAGTCATTGCGTTGACATTAGGAATCAATCTGATATGCGGCTCCATTAAACCAAAATAAAATTTAAACGTAAATGGGAATTTATTCGCTCATGTTCTGAAGAATTTCGATCTCAGTTGTAGTTTTTTAGTTGTTATGAACGACCAAAACGATCGCTTTCTTTTTTTTTATCCTTTTTCTCTCCCTTCACACTGTTTTAGGGTTCTTACTGATTAGAAAAAATCATATCATTAGTGAGTGTCACCGATTTCTTCTTCAAAAATTCACCCATGAAGTGCGTGCGAGAAACTACATGCTCACTCTTTCACAATTCCTAGGGCAGACATTTATTTCATTTAGTTGTAACACCAGTCTATTTCTGTCATCTTCAATTCGCCCGCCCATGCAGAGCTCCCGCCACGACGCGACCCTTCTTCCTGATGCTCTCTGAGATGCTGCAGCAGATCGAGAAGGTCGCATGCATCTCCACTCCGCTTGAGTGCACAAGTGCGGCAGTCCGCAATATTGCCTCGTCATCGCGTGAGTTGCTGTGCCCTCGATAAATTACACAATCGAATCTGTCAATAAGTTCTAAGTACGCAACCGCAGTATTGAAGAAAATGTGCGTATATCTGTCCTCGAACCATGTAAAAAGTAACTTATTTTTGGAACTTTTGTTACATTAAATTCATGTTCGCTTGAACAGGATGTTTGCAACTTTTGCTACATTAATCAATGATTGAAAAGCCGAATCAAGGTCATCTGAAGTAAAAGTAGACGATTCTGTGCCCGTAAAATTTCCATTTACAGCGCAAAATTTCTCACCGAGGAATTTGTCTACGATGAACTGAAAGCCAGTTCAATTATCCTCACGTGTACCTCGAATTTCATGCTAATTATTTAAATCTGAAGTAAAATTCCATGACTTGAGAATAAACGAACTCAAGGAATTTATCCACATTTTTTCAAGCTTCTCTTATCATTACGTCTTAAAATTTATCTCGTATTATTTCGTAAATACAATACGCGTACACAATACACTCCGCAGGACTGCAGAACCAGATAAATAGAGAAGAATAAATTGCATCCGTAGTCTGAACCTATATTGACTTCTACTTCTCAGCGACGCGAAGGCAAAGTGCCAGACGTGAAGTGAAAACGTCCATGTTCGGACCTAGCATCCGCCTGGTATTTTTGCCACAGCAAGCAGCTCCTCTGGCGATGTAGAAATCGGAAAAAACGAGCAAAAAATAAAACTCATTCTACTCAATGAGATTGCATCTCCCTCCCTCTCTCCTAACTTAAAAGCTGAAAAACATTATAATTACAAACAACATAAAATTTCAAGACAAGCCGTAATTTTTTCTGTACCTCAATAAAACGCTTAATTTTTGAAGCGCGGGAGCAGGTTTACTTCAGCGCCCCTGCCTCTGTGGGAAGGTTGGACAGGGTTGCACAGCTGGGTTACACGCAGTCTCGTTCACGAAGTGATGCTGTAAAATAAACTTATTATATATAATAGGTTGAAATTACACCCAGAATATTGATAGATAGTAGTTATGAGTAGAAATTGAGTACAATTCCTATTACCTTCTTTTACTATTTTTAAACTGCATAACTTGACCATGATAACGCAAAAGTCACGGTTACAAGATCCATGACACCTGCGAAGTCGAAAAGTTTCTCTCATGACTATGAAAGGGTGCCCCCGAAAGTCAAGCGTGTCTGGTCGAGATGAAACAGTATTTCAAACTTTAGGTACATTCACTTCATTCTGTTTGTTTGATGCTTCAAACTGATGTGGCATGCCAAAGTCAATTGCGGCAGATATATTTTGCCTAATCGAGGCTAAGACACTGTTTTTTACCTCTCCATGTCATCTGGAAAGCTGATTGAAGCCCATGAAATTTCAGAGCTCCTTTTCCTCGGAGTTTAATCAGCAGTTCAATTAACTCTCTAAAAGGTCTCTGCTGGCAAAGTGGCGACGTGAGGGAGACCATCCGAGAGCACTAGCACGTGACTGACTATTTGCCCACGAACAGGTCAGCAGCCTGAGAAAATCAGCGAAAGTTGAAGAGTTGAATACCCGACCCACCGCCCGTTCTACATCAAGTGCCCGCGGTTATAATACATTCGCTTACGTCCTTATCACAAGGACAATTGCAAATGTATGGATCGTTAAGGTTAAGCAAATCACTTTGACCAATGAAGCCGATTGCTTGCTCAATGCACGAACAGTGAATAAATTTTCTTCCCAACTAAATTAATCGTTTGCTGCCACTTTTGAAGTACTGTATTCTTCAAGAATATTTCCAAACATGGGAATGAAATGATACGCAAGTGATAAGTATTTTAATATAAATTGAAACAGCTCACGTAAGTATAAGATGGTACAAAAGCTGGTCTAAACGTCAGACACATCATCAAATAACTACCATCTTTAAATTTTGAGTAATGGCTCAGATCAGTTTTTCTAGCATGACGCTGCAGTATTTCCCTGTACAGAAAACGAGTGTGTCATCTTTGAACTAAAACTGACACTACAGAATGTGTGAAAAAGATGATGAAGAGTAAATGCTTCATAAATTTGCTGCCTCCGTTTTTTAATTAAATTTGTAATGAAACGATCAAATAAATTACTTAGCAATGCTACAATTTAAAAATTTGAGGATGATGTACAAAAAAAATACAAAACAATGGAATGAAGTCTCATGTGTAAGTGAACAACCATCGTATTAATGTAAATTTATAACTTTAACGTAAAGTACAGTAACGCCCCATATGTTCAAAACACACGTCAAAGAAATTTACTCTTTATTAGCATTGTGAGGCGTATTACAAGGATTTTTTCCTGTGTGTGTTTTGAAATCCTGTCAAATTTTTTACACATTTTTTCCCAATACAAAATGTAATAAAAAAAGGCAGTGTTTTACGTATCGTTTTTCTTCTTATTTCCTTTAAAAGAATTTAAAACTATTTTGTTGAGCATTATTACTCATAGAGCATTGTAAGAAATGAGCTGATGAGAAAAATAGAACAAATTACAAGAGGCATAAATTTGAAAAGATTTCTAGTAATGAGTAATATTTAAATCATTTAAATCATTTCAGCACAAAGTATTGGTTCTGGCGATCACAACGAAGCTCTATAAATGGCAGGAAATGCTCTAAAAACTTCATTCTGGAAACTTCATCTTGGGTATATTCCTTGACCAGTTTGACCAAGCAATCCTGTTTTAAATTGTGTTTGGGGCAAAGTCGAGAAATAGAAAACATTACGGAAAATGGCGAAAAAAATTAATTTTATTGAAAAACTAGATGATCGCTTCACAAAATTACCAGGCTTGTAACCTCGTAAATGCATTATCCATTAAACATTTCTAAGGTTTTAAAGCTGGGTCCATTCCATTCAAACCTCGGCACAAATGACAATACGTATTTAACAAAGAAAAGCTAGGACGAAATAATAAAAAGAAACGGTCTTGGAATGACGAACACCTCTAGCACGAGAGGACGATTAATCCTTGCATCCAACGGTTATCGACGCGTCGTACAACGACACGCACACATGCACCTCATAGCACACACCCTAATTACGATATTCATCAGGCATAGCTGCCCATTTGACAAATAACAGCCCGCACATTACGAAAAGAAGAGAAAGATGCATCCCGACAGCAAGGCTCAGCCGTAATGGCCTCCTGATCACGAAACCTCGCAACCCTCACGGCAGGCAACCGCCTGGCTGGTCACGGTAGAAAGTACACTGATCTGTTGTTTCAGCCGAGCTGTTGGTGACTGTGAGCTGGGACCTGCGAAGTGTACTCTGAATGTAGTAGAACCGCGACAAAATCACAGCGTTTCGAGTCTTCTGAATTTCAAATTCATATTACATGTGAGTGAAAGAGAACAGGTTTCTGACGTCTTTAACGGTATAAAGTGGTGTTTTTCATGGATGATGGCATAGAATATTATGATGCTCATCGATTGTAGGATCAGTGGTAGTATTCAACGGTGGAGGGTGAGGCATTTTAAAGCTGAGCTGGATAGCTATGCACTACGTACAAGTATTGCAAATTTGACAGCGTCAAGACCATTTGCACAAAATTCTACGAAAGGGTTGAGTCTAGAAAATCTTAGTTTTCAGCTATCTCTCCTCTACTTCTGAGTTCCTCAGTAAGTACTGCGACTTTCTGATACTTGTATTTCGCTGTGTAACTCCCACTATAGCTATGAGTCGTCGGTTAGAAGGAAAACTTTCCATTCGAGTGCCACACTCGGATGCTTTTTCCTGACCACGTCGTCAGTGACAGCAGACTTGACAAGTCACTCGCTCGTTTTGTCACGTAATTAGCAACCATTACACTGCAGTCCTGCCACCAGGCGCGTTAGTTCCACGATACGCTACATGTGTCGATTGCTTTTACGATAAAAGATCTTACACTCAGTGAAAATGTTCAGAGCAAACTGTAGTCTATTTGCGGGAAGACTAGCAAAGAAAAGTACAGCTATTCAATTAGTTATCAATCAGGATTAAATTATCTTGAAATTAATTGGTGAGTTGACCAACTGCACATGTTCATGGAGATTGTCTACCTGTTACCGACTCAACGGTTGTGTACTATGTGAGCGGGCTGGCCTGCACGACCAGACTAATCATTTAAATCATTTCAGACACAATCACGTAATATTATCTCTGCAGGACAAGGGTTGATTACTCTAGGCACATTCATTTGATTATTGTGTAACAAGAACTGTTCATTTCAGGCGACTAATTCTACCACTACGAAAGCATCACAAAGTAGGTTTCCTCTTACAAACAATGAGCACAAGAATCTGTAAAATTCACTTGTGTTAATGTCACATGAGGTAGCAGAATATAATTATGCAGTTATTTCACAAACCTTTACTAATTTTTGTAAAGCAATACTAAGTAGTTCTGCAATTTCAAACCTCGTTTTATGCATCTGGAATTTTTTCCGAAAACAATAACCAGCAAAAAAGTGAATTAAACAATAATTAAACTTGCACTGTACTTCAAGTATTTAGTAACAACTCTAAAAACATGTTCTGATTATTCAGAAAATCTTATATTTGCGCAAGGAGTTCTGCATGATCTGCGGGCTATACCGCAACTTGATGCGCCCGTTTGTAATTACCCTGAGACTAGCTACAGAACGACTGCTCTGAGATCAACATAAGATCAGCAAATATAATGATTAGGTTTGTTCAATAGTGTGATAAAGTCTCCGGTCGCAATGCTTCAACGTAAAACCTACCTCGGTTGCTATCGGAACTCTATCAGCAGTCCAACAGCCATGCTACTTTTCTGGTTTAAAGTCATCAGCTTCTTAAGTTGTAAGATGAGTGGTAGTATTCAATGGTGGAGGGTGAGGCATTTTAAAGCTGAGCTGGATAGCCATGCACTACGTACCAGTATTGCGAATTTGACAGCGTCAAGACTATGCACACAATTCTACGAGAGGGTTGAGTCAAGAAAATCTTAGTTTTCAGCTATTGCTTCTCGCGGTATGTAAAATGACGTTAACCCTTCAAACCCTCGACATTTAACGCGCTTGTAGGATTTGTTGTAAGCACACATTGCTACACGATGAACAATTGTTATATTTTCTTCCGCAAAACTGGTAATTAATCGTTGCCGCTGAACATAATAAGAAAAATTAAAAGAGAAATTTATTTCCATTACACTTTTTCTGGTATCATCGTTGTCTACTGCTTTATTTACCTTTCGCTTCCTTTCGAGATTACTCTGAAAAATTACGCTTTTTTGTAGTGTAACTACTAGCGCGTTACTTGACGAATTTTGAATTTTACGTGGTCTTGATTAATATATGTGTGTATGTAAGTATGTATATGTACACCAATGAGCATTTTCTCGGCTTGAAGAATAAGCTTCTCCTTCTCGCTTTATTTTCTCGTTTAAAAATAGTGGAGTGCCGGTAGTACGCCTAAGTACCAGGAATACAAACTCTCCCGATAAGACTTGCGGAACATGGGGAGTTAGTGGGGTCCCAAATCTCCAGACCAGTAAGCAGCATTCCACAATTTCTTGCAATGACGCATCGAATATTTCAGACCTTAGAACTTTAGACCCATTGTTTTTTCACTCAACAACTTAAGTTCATTCCCCTAAATATACGAGTAGTTACGCAGTAGAATTTTCAGTTTCTTTTGAGGGAGGCTTCAATTTCATAAAATTGTCTTTAAATTCTGTTGTATTTGGAAAACTTATGATACATTTGTTTCACTCTTATATTTCGGACGATGATGGGTAAAAACTCAGAAGTTGCGTTTCAGGCCTATGACTTTTTACTTTCTTATAATTTTTTTATTTGCACCAAGACACGTTCAGAATTATGCTTCTGAAATGATTCCACGGGATCGAGAATTTCTGGTAGAAGTCAGTCCGTACACAGTGACTCAGCAAGCGACCTTCAAAAGTGGCGAGCTTTCTTCCTTGAGGAGGTTCGGGAAAATCAAGAACATGCAAGTCACGTTGCGTGGTTACAGCTGCGACGGTCCAGAGTGTTCTGGAGCGTCAGATGACCGATGGTCAGTGAGACTTTCTCGGTGTTATGGCGCTGAGCAGGAATCGCTACTGGAGAGAACTCTCAGAAATCAAGTTTAGAGTTAAATTGAAGCTAAACTGATTCACCATAGTCGGACGCTAAAATTTGCAATCAATATTATACATGCGATATGGATCAGTTCCTTCGAACACTGCCGAGTAGATTAGATTAGATTAGATGAGTTAGTTTAAGTATCCTGAACACAAAGGGGTTGCAAAGAGACAGGAGGGAGGAACCATTTAGTATGGAGTTAAATGAACGAGGAAGCCATGCACAAGGTGTGTCCTCACATTAAACCCAGAGCGCATAGACACAGTGAATTAGTAAATAAGTTTTTGAAACAAGATAAAAGTAGAAGAAGAAATACTAGGTTTTGAAAAACCAGACAGCAGAGTACCGAAAAAAGATTGACCTTTAACAAAACAAAACAAAAATTCTATTTCAACAAAAAGAAAGCCTAGCCAATCATCAACTCGGGATCTTGCATTTTCCTCCTGGAAACGCTAATTTCCACATATACCATTTGTAGGTGTACACCTCTTCGAGTACACTGCCGAGAGTGGGAATGACATAAATTAAGGAGTAAATTGACGACCTGTAACCACGAATTTTCTGTTGAGTAAAATGTAGTAACTTACCATAGAAAGCAAACGTGCCGTCAATACAGGAAAATAAAGCCTCACTCAACAGAAAAACTCAGGGTTGCTCATTGGAAGTGAGTACAAGTTGAATCGTGCACTTATTTTTGAAAAAAATTTATTTAAGGAAATAAAATGAAAGTTTTCGAAAGAATAAAAACCGATTTCGCACGTCAACTCTAGAACAATTACCGATGCACTGTCGTACAAGCAATATTTAAATTTCTAACTTCCTGCGCTGGGGAGTGTCAGCTTTACACCGGTAGAATTAGAAATTCTTCGAAAACACTAAAGGTTCACTAAAAATGCATCGCATGAAGGGCTATCGTAAGTCTCCCATACTTAACGCACGCTTTTCATTTTAATCTAAAACAGACATTACTTTATCAACAACATAGTAATTAATATTGACACCTCCACCAATTGTCGCAAGTGTGCGATTCGCTCGAAGCCTAAAGTAAGAAAGTGTCATAAACTGAAAACTCGAGAGTTAAATGGTGTGCGATAGAACAAGCTGCAGCATGAAAATAAGTATGTACCAGCGACTACACAGGGAGCAAAGTTAAGAGGGAAAGTGGGACATATTTAAGAAGGAAAATCGCATGATGCCATGAGAGGTGCGGAGGAACTCTGCAAGTCTGAGTTCCAAATGCCTTTCAGGCAGGACAATGAGGCTTTAAACAACATGATGTATGCAGCCCAGTAGGTAGTTTTGACATTATGCTGGGGCTCCACCGCTGAGCTATTCGAGAGTGACACTACTTTTGGTGAGAGAATTTTAACTTTCACGATGAAAGCTCATGTTCAGATCAATTAAGATACACTGAGATGAATGTTACAATCTAACGTACACATTTGAACATTTTATTGGAATAAATTATTATTCTGCTTCCTAAGATAAAATTAGAGAAAACTTCGATGTTATGCTCGGAGATTTTTCGTAACTGAGAACACATACAACACCAAAATTAAAACAGAGTCAAATTTCAAGAATCAAAGCTGATACCCATAAAAATAGGTAACCATTGAATATCTTCACTTTTCGACTGGTGCTGACATGATAATACGAACTTGATATTATGAGAAAGCTACAGAAATTATTCAAATATTTAAAGTATTATTTGCATATGCAGTCTCCCTTAAAGTGACGTACGCAAATCAAGTCACTAAAATCATAACCACGTCATTGCGGGCCACACGAATGTTCACCACAGTCTTTATGCAAGGAACATAATCTCATAGATAATGCGGCGGAACTCCGTAGGTCTCACACATAATGACGCTTATTTTATACTTACATAGCCTCAAACTCACCTAGTTTCTTTCTGCCTGGTAAATACCCGCCGATTCACTCGCCGACGGGCAGCTTTCAAGATGGAGAGTTTTGCCGCGCAAACAATTAAGCATCGAAGTCGCAAGTCACTTAACTTTTTTTTGGTTTACGGCATAAAATAAAATTCAAGAAAAAGGCAGCAAGAAATTTAAATTTTTGACGCAGAAGCTGACGGCCTCTTGTGTTAGTGAATTAGGTACACGAATGCAGACGACGAAAATAATTTCCCTTGATAAGTTTTACTTGGAACGCCAAAAAGCGAGGGTGCCGGAAACGTGGTGTCAAGACTTGATGAACTCTTCTGCCGGAGTTAATCTAAATAATAGAGTGCTATTCGTTTATGTACTTGATAGCAACGTGTCAAAAATGATCATCATTACCAATGTAAAAAAGTAATAACCGCATCCGCATACACGGCACGTCCGCTTCCGCAGTCTGGAGGAACAGAAGATGAATTTATAGTTTCTGACACTTTATTAAGGAAAATCAGGTCAATCACCGTAGAAGTGTTTTGATACTGGTGGAGAGGCTGACTAAATAATTTGACCCATATCTCATAGTCTTCAAAGATTTTACTTCTGGCATGGATGTCATTCATTAAATAATAGACATTTAAAATGAAGCGTGTAATCATAATGAAACTAATGACCGATTCCGTCATGGTGAACGGTTTCAACTTAAATTCTTGTAACAATCACAACCATCAGAAGAAAGGTATGAGGATGGTTACGTAAGCAGCGAACTCCACAACTGTTGAGAAAAACTTCCTGGTATTTCCTTCACTTTCTTTTTGAAGATTTTGGTTCCTCCTCACTCTTACTTTCTCACCAGACATTTCCGTTTATATTTAGAAAACTCTCGCAGTGCCGTTGAACCTCACTGTAGAGATACTCGTTTTCTCAAATACCCCTGCAGGTATGCTGAACACCCTTCTCTCAACGAGCAAGCCTTTGTTCTTTCAATAAGACTGAATTTTCTTTACAGATCTCCGTCCCCTAAAACGCCAGAAGAAGAATGTGCGACAGCAGTGCTATGTCTTTACTCCGATAAGCTTGGTATTTACTTTCCATACCAACACTGATTCCTACCTCAGGATTCTGCCTTCTCGAACCTGACATGTGGTCTTCTGGTAAGAACTTTAAATTGACTTTTTCCTTGCAGTTTTTCCTTCAGCGCCTACATTACAACCTTCGTTATTGGTAGAGCTCTGGCACAAGGTTGTCACCGACATCAGAGTGAGGAATGAACTACCACTTCGGTTTATATTTTTTTTTAAATAAACGGATTGGAACCCAAATTCAGCTCGGAATGAGATCCGTATGTCAGAGATGTTCGTAACAATGTATTTTGAAGCATACTCGGACAGTTAGAGGTTAAGTGCACACTTATTCTAATATCGCCTGAGTTATTTGCCAAAACCATCGCACTCTAGAGATTCCTCGTTTGTCGTTAGCGTATGCATCATTCTATAAATCATTCTACAACATTACTTGGAGCATATCAACTCATATTTTCACAAGCTACACTTAGTTGAACATTGCATTTCCAGTTGAGCAAGTTCGGACAATTACACAGAAATTATTGACATTTTTAAAATCCCGATACCGCAAAGCATGAAAGAGGTACGACTAGGAATTGCTGGATGCAGGGAGCTGACACAAATGAATGTCGTGACCAAGGAGGTTTAAATGGTCTATTTAACTTCTTTGGTCGTGACTACGCGATGTTCTAAAACACACGTGCAGCGTAATGTCGTCGCCAATGCCAGAGCGGGAAGCGCTGTATCAATACTTGAACGGTAACGTTACATCGGAACCGGTCTCCGAACATTCTCCTCGGGTGAAAATGAGTTTGTCGCTTACAACTTTGCGATAAAATTAAGAATCTCTCATGCAATCGTCTGCTGCAAAAAGAGAGTTATCCAACCATTATGTCATAACACCGTTCCTAAATTTTGAACAATAAGGCACAGAAAAACTAAATGCAGGAAGTCGAGCTAGCTTGCTGTCTAAAATGTTATTGATATTGTATCCAAATAAAAATTTCAGATTAAATAAAAGTGTTCAAACGTTTATTTTCTCTTGAGCGTAAGACTCGAATATGAAAGCTTTTTCTTAGTAGTAGTTATTTTTCCTTTAATTCGACTGACAACGAGTGGAATGTTAGTAAACCAGTCTCAGCTTTGCACTGATTTCCGGTTGCATTTATCGCCAATAGAATCTTTCGAGGTGAACATCATTTAATTTCGCAGCAGCAATAAATGTCTTTGTAATTATAAATTGTACATAATTCAATCAATTTCATCGCAGTAAAACGCATCAAGTAAATTATTTTCATGATGAAACACCAAACAATCCCAATCACAACACATTACTGACCAGTGTCGTAGAACAGGCTAATCAATATTTCTTTCTCAGTAAAGTTCGCTTGTGCATTATTCAAGTGAAGAGCACTATGAATATCTTCAAAGAACGGTTGACAACCACAGTGTGATCAACAAGTCCCGTCCACTACAACCTGCAAAGAACGGTTGACAACCACAGTGTGATCAACAAGTCCCGTCCACTGCAACCTGCAAAGAACGGTTGACAACCACAGTGTGATCAACAAGTCCCGCCCACTGCAACCTGCAAAGAACAGTTGACAACCACAGTGTGATCAACAAGTCCCGCCCACTGCAACCTGCAAAGAACGGTTGACTACCACAGTGTGATCAACAAGTCCCGCCCGCTGCAACCTACACCGCACGGCGCAATTGACAGCCCAGGCTTTCTACAAGCCTAAATAACTGCAGGTTGGTGTCATGAAAGGCTGCGCACCCACGTGACTAGAGCAACTTTCTTTACCGGTCCGGCTCCCGATACAAACTTAAATCCGGTCCCTTTATATGACATGGCTAACCAACAGAGCACCCGCAAAATAAATTAATTTTTTAATGACTAACCAACAGAGCACCCGGACAATAAATTCATTTTCTAACAGTGTCCATACATTGCATGCTCACCAAATTCCCACCAGCAGTGTCCCTACGAAAAAAAAAACAATGAATTTTGCAAAAACCTGTTCGCTCCAATGCTAAAAGTGAAAGTCCTGAGTTTTTCTTAAGCATGACTCTAAATGAATGACGGGAGCACGTTTAATGGAAATTGTTCAAGTTTAACAGTTAAAAGTATTACGCATCATTTTGAAAAACTTTTAACATCCACCATCAATGCAGCAGTTTCAGGATATTGATTGAAAGTTCATAGATAAATCAAAATAATTTTCCAGGAAGTAAAACACGGAACGTCATTGATAAATCAGAATAATTTTCCAAGAAGTAAAACACGGAACGAACATCTGGAGTAGCACGCGGCAAACTAGCGCTAGACCACTGCAGGCGGCAAGGAGGGAAAGCAAGGCTTTTCCCCAGAGCGCGCGGGGCCCCACCATGAGTCGCAGCTCCTTATGCAGGTGTTGTGCGCACCTCGAATTCTGGGCTACGCCTCGCTCAATGGGCCTCAATCGCAGGAAAAATAAGAAAGCGGCGAATGAACGAGTTTCTAAATCATTTTCAGAACGATTTTCAACTGTAGGTAGTAAAATATGTATCACATTTGTTTCTTCGAAACAAACAACTTGAGATCAACACTGAAAAATTAATGAGTAAGTGTTCACAGAAACACATTAGGCGGTTATTGATGCTTCGGCCATCAGGACATTTTTCACGCTAAAAAACTAAAAAATTCCACGCTCCAGGAAATATCAAAATGCAACTGGAAAAGCGACAACCCTCAACTCAAACGGTCATCTGACAGAAGTCCGAATAAAAACATGGCAGAAGCTCTCTGAATAATTTAAACACTCACGATAACGATATTGAAAAAATCAGATTCCTGTTAAAATTCCAGCTGTTAAAGAGAATGAATGACATATCGATTTTCAAGGGCATCAAAGGTTGGCACGTAGATGCAATAATCTCTGCGTAATGTCGATGAACACTACTTGAATTGGAAAGCAAGAAAAGGAGGCAGTAATGAAGAAGGCAGTGATGAGAAAGAAGGAAGTAAGTGTTGAGTAAAGTTACGAAAATAGGTGATAGCTGAAAAAAGTACGATATTTTTAAAACCAAAATGTAAGTTGTTGCAGCATTATTGTGCTCAACTGCCGTGCGTCCGTGCATGATACGTGCCATGATACGTGCTATGGCATGCAAGCGATCATATCGCGAGCGCACACAATCATATTTTGGATCGAAGCTGAACATTGAACAACGTAACATCGAGTGCGCACACAATCAAAACTTTGCATCGAAACTGAACAATGTAAAGAAATGAGCTGAATTATTTCGTTACTACTTTTCACTAAGTACTGCAGCATTCAATTGTTTTTGAGACTAAAAATGACGCGTAAAAATGAAAGCGCAAGATGAGCTACTTTAATCGTTTTAGATATATATTTGAATAAAACCTACTTTCAAGCGTTTCGGCTACTTTCTGTGGTAAGAATTTTGAAAAGGTACAAAGAAAAAATAATAATTTTAGAATGACGAATCTAATGACAAGGTATAAAATTACGTTAATTGCGATTATCTGTCTACTATGGCTAAAGGAAATGAACTAAGAGTATTGTTTAAAACCGGCTAAAGTTTACAAATGTACAAGGACTCTAGAATACGCATATCTGTATAAAACTGTGGTTTTGCCTAGACCGGAAATTGATAAATGGAAACTAAGTTATTGCACTCGTCAGAATGTTCTTGAACGGCGGAAAATGGGGGCATTGACAAAACTGAACTTGTTCTGAAGCTTCTACCAGAACGCTCGCAAAATCGAGTGCGAAGACTATAATGTGTATGTACATCCAATGTACTCTGATGCACAACCTGCACATTTAAACTTATAAACAAGAGTAGCTTACACTCCGCCAGGAAGCTTTTCTTCTAGTTAAAAAACAATGAAATTAAAGTTATTCACCAATGAAATTTTAAAATGTACATCAGTAAAATACGTTAATTCCTTGATAGATTTTATGGCAACAGATCTGAAGTTGGCAACATCGATCCCGCTCATAGGACTGCATATGTATCACTTCTTACTTTGGTTACTTTGGTGCGCAGTCTGAGAAGTTAAAGAAAGAATTAGCAGGTGTTTTTTTGAAATATTTTACCGATGTTGATGGTGTTCAAATGATAAATAAAATATTTATGGATTCCTTTTCCAAACGATTAAAAGATGCTAAACCCCAATCTATCTCGGTATTGATTCAAGTAAATTCACAACGTGTTTAAAGTGCCACTTTTAATAATAACATGTTTAATGACTTCGTCGTTTTTTATGTAAAAAAACGGGAATTGAGAATTCTGTTCAAGTCAATATATCTTTTCAACAACAAACAAATTTAAATTTAAGTAGAAGTAGTGCAGTTCCTAAAGAAGCGGTTGCGCAAAAGATGATCCGCAACGGCATATTTCCTCAAGAATTTAGAGAACCGTCTAGCATTTCACTTGAAGCCACCACTTCAAGTGAAATGCTACCCCCTGACAAACTGCACGTAAGTATGCTATTAAAAGTGAGAAAAAAGACAACTTTCTCATCCTTAGTTTCGTCTCTAAAGCCAAGTAAAAGTGTTATAGCTAAAATACGAGGATAACGAGGCAGTGCAGTAGGCGCGCGGTTCTTTAGGGAGCGTTGGTAGCATTTAGATGTTGAGAGACACTCTCAGTTCGCCGCCTTCGGGCAAGGTAGATCACCGAAGTGCAATAATGCATCTGACGGCCTGCACGTCCCAGCCCGCTGGACGTTAGCAGGAATAGCTATGAGAGAGTTAACTAATGCTGGTCCTGGAGCGAGTAATTAAAACGTTAACACTAAGATTTAGGACGTGGGTTAGATGCAATACTTGAAAGAAAGTTCATGGGATTTTAAACGGGAAAAGTGTTAGCGACGCAACTCTCATCAAAAGATGAGCGGGGTCAGAGCTACACTCGTATATTTCAAAGGAACTGATTAATTTCTTAAGACGCGCGTCTGAGAGAGCCTGTAAGAGATGAAAAGAAGTGCGAGATGACACATTGTTGGGTGAGTCGAATCAATGTCACCCCGAAAATTTCTCAGTACTTAGATGTGCCTGATAATACTCTAGACGTATGATTTGTTTGATGTTTACAAGGTATTTATCGAAACCTGAGTGTCATCAAAATATGATTCAGTTTGGTAACATTGAAAATCCCATCTCCTGCATACACTGCAAGTTAATTTAAGTTGTGTTCACCTGTGTCTAACATTCAACGCTTTTTTATGTTACTTTCTACAGAGCACAAAGAAGAGGTTCTTCATGCACGAGAATTAATTGCCAGACTTGATTGATTACGAAGAGTTGTAGTGTCAGTCTCACAGATTATCTCAAGTCGACCAGCCTCTCCAATAAAAACAAGAAAGAACGAGCGTTTAACAAAAACATCTCGCGTCTCAAATCCGTCGTTGGCCATAAATCAACTTTCAACAAAATTACACATTGATTTAGGAACTTTCTCCTCCTTATAGATAAGTGAAGCAAACAATCCCGAAGCAGTTCCCTCGCAGGACACGTGTTGCATGTGTTCCGAGCTCATAATCAGGACATGAGCGCACGACATGACGGTCATGGATTCGCGCGTGGCATGCGCCAACATGACCAGTTCTAATTGACCACTTACACAATTTGTGGGATAAGTGGGCGAAGGATCGGATGATCAGATCAGCAAACACAGGTTGTATGCAGCGGACGAATATGAAGTGGACATGATCACCAAGCGTTATTTATGGAGTGAGAATGGGACATGATCACCAAGCGTTATTTATGGAATGAGAATGGGACATGATCACCAAGCGTTATTTATGGAATGAGAATGGGACATGATCACCAAGCGTTATTTATGGAATGAAAATGGGACATGATCACCAAGCGTTATTTATACAGAATTCTAAATACAACCACAATCAAGCCTATAAATGGTAAAATGCGCTCAAATTCAGGCTCGTGTGTAGGAAAATAAGAGTATGGCACACAAGTCGCTGCCGCAATTTCTATAGCGAAGGAATTGGGCTCTAATAAAACAACTAAATGTTTGCTTTAAAATAGTTGCTCATAAACCAATTTTTAGGAAATAAAAATTCGCTTCGATTGAATTTCTATCAACCCATTATCATAATTCGGAAATGACAAGCCCTTACTAAGAGTACAACTTAACTCTAATTCTTTGGGACGATGTACTAGAAATATGATCGTAACTTTTAACATTAATACAAGTAGCCAAGTATGAAAAGGAGAAAAGATATATGGTCATAGAAATCAACAGAGAGAACTTAAAAAACGATCGCCAGAGAAAAGAGTGGCCCAGATAATCCATGTAAATGTGCGGGAAGAGTAAATGGAACTGAAAAGCTTGAACTTAAACGAAGCCTATAGAGCATATTCATTTTAAAATGCACAAAATATCTTGACATCAACTGTACGAAAGAATCATATACGTAATTCATAAGTTTAATATATGAAATAGACATAGAATTTGATCTCATTAGAAGTTTTTCCCTTAAATTTCAAAATTGTGAATCGTTGCTTATGTGAAGTCAAATTTAACCGATGACTGCGTCAGTATCAGGGTAATCAAAAGATATGCTGGTAAAGATTGTGAGATAAAACAGAAATTTACTTATAAATATTCAATTGTGTTGACACGAAAGATCAACTAAAGATACCAAAACATTTACTTTCATTCAAGAGTTCGAGGAACAAAAACTGTCATTTAACGCAGCCTTACATGTTCCGAACAACTGGCATCATAAAATGCTTTGCTCCAACTACCTCGATACATGTCCTCTTATCCATTTATTTTTCTGTTTCATAACCAACGTCAAGACGAGTTACCTACTGGAGGTTCCCGGCTTAACAGGAGGGTTACCTCTTTTTAAGCTGGCACTAGTTTCATACATCAAGTGCAAGTGAGGAATTGTGGCTTTTTTAACTTTTACCAACGGAAAGAAACACAGAACTTGTAATGCAAGGTTATGAATCTTTGAGTCCGTCCACACGCAGCTATCCTAATCACAGGACCTCAATGACCATGAACATTAATTAGATGCAACAAACACCAATGTAAACTGAACTAGCCCTGAGAGTTGCAATTAAAACGTTTGAAACGGTGCAAATGTTTTGACAATTTAGGCCAGCATGATTAAAAACCATAAGCCGGAAAGAGAAGAAGAGTTAGCAATAAATGAAGTGAAATTTTAAATTTTTCCATGAGTGCTGACCAAATTTTGCATAACCACGTCACCATCTTAATCCTTCACATCAGATTACAGGTAGGTGCTTCCATACATGAACCGAAAGCTCAAATTTCGGGACGACACATTTCGGTCAGTGTTACAGGTTAGCATCTTTCAGGCCAAATAATCTCAAATTTGACCAGCGACAACGATATTCTGGAACCCCTAATTTCAGCACAAGTTGTCGCGATTGCAAACTAAATTGAGCACGGCCGCAGTCAAATAGACTAAGAAGGAGAAGCCCATGCGCATCAAATCTTTTCATTGCAACAGTCAAGTAATCAATTTTGCTTCCGACGGCGAGCCCAATCAATGAAATCGGGATTGCTCGCCTTTTCACTCCTCGGCTGTTGTATCAATCACCTCGATAAAATTTTCTTTCACTTCACGTCGTATAATCCTTTACAGAATGACCATTACTTTCACGAGATATCACCTTTCTTCATAAAGAGGATCTCGATCTCCAGCTTAGACATACCGTAAGTCTTACACGACTTGTCTTTACTTCTACTTTCTGTGTGCTTTCCCGTCCATTAATTAATGGGTCTTTATTCGTATATGCGAGCATGAAGCCTATAAGAAATAAAGGTATCGATAGACTATTTGTTCGCATCAAAGTATCCAGTGGTGTAGGACGAGCACTTAGAATCATACATCGTCGAAAACTTAATTGAAAATGTTTCCACTGTTCCGTTTATGAACCGTAAAATATCGAACATTCTGTGTCAAGAAGAAATAGATTCAACTCTGGTTAGCCAACACTAGTTTAGTACAAAGAAGAACTGGTGCAAAACTTGTATTAGTGTTATGGTCATCTTAAGAAAGATATATTCAGCAAGTATAAACAAAGTAATGTAAATCGGTACAACACAGACCGACGCAGAGCATGAGAAAATCACACACATAGCTTCTAGTACAACGGACGAGAATGCGTACTCCTTTACAGTATACAAGCCTCGACAGCTCAGAAAAAAATACGCTGACCCGCTTTCCAAAATTTGGCGGCAAATCAAAGCTCCAGTCGAAAATAGAATGTCATAAAATGATACGCGTTGCAGTAGAGTATGGCAGCGTCGACGCCAGCACAAAATTGTGGGGGCAATTTTATTTCATTAACAACGTCATGGTGATACTACAGAATACTTTCCGAACACTACAAGGGTTGTTCACCAGAAAACCACAACCCCGCATTTTTAGTCTCAACAAAAAAAAAGACATATAATGTTCAGAAGCGTTATTAATCATGACTGAAGGCCTTTACATCCAGCTTTGGAGGGGAATTGACGTGTGCAGTGAACTTGTTTTTCAAAACACTCCCGTTTGAACGCTTACATATCACCATGAGGATTGCTTTATGAAATAAATAGCGACAATGTACACTCCGACGAATCACTTGAATAAAATAATTCGCCTGCATTCCTATGGTTAAAATTTTCGGACAGCTGATCACTTGATTCGGTCACTGCAATACTTATGGCAGGCTTCTGAAAATATCGCTTCTTTGAACAACGTTGTCGAGTTATTTGATGTTGTAAAGTACCGCGGCTCATCGACCGAAACATTCAACATGCACATCCGACCGAAACATTCAACATGCGCATTCAACATGCACGTGCTTTCTACTTAACGCAAATTTTACGTCATTTATTGTACCGGTGCGGGTTTTCTTTCGAAACCATGGGTGGTGTGAAACAATTTCAAGAGTACACAGTTTGTTTGAAATTCGAATTTAAGGGAAAGCAGAGGCTTACATGTACGAAGCTTAGAGCTCTCTCCCCACGGCTGGGTGCAGGTATTCTAGGGTGCTCCATCTCGCAGTGTAGAAAGCTTATCATTGTGTCCTGTTATTTTACACTAGCTTTAGTTGTACCCCACTTGACCGAAATGTACCGAAACAAGTTCATTGTAGATATCTAAAAAAAATCAGTAGTTGCCTTGAATCGCAACATAAGCAGAAACCTAAAAATGGAGAAAATTCCACGGAAACTAATCATATTTACTAAGAAAACGTTTCGGAGTGCAGCTCCATCGTCACTTCAAAAATAGAAATCACTTATTTCTGAAATTAAAAATTAAAGTATAGTAAATGACGGGCATTAAGTTATATCATGAAAAAATAAGTCAACGAAAAATACGCTTTCTTAGCAAATAAAATTACTGTTCTTGAAACTTTCTTCGTTGATGTCCTTGGAAATTTTTTCGTTGATATCCTAGAAACTTTCTTCGTTATTAAGTTTCTAACCAGTTCATTTCACCAGCAAAACTTGCCGAGCACCAGGACGTTGAGGCTCATGCACGAGTATGTGGAGGGGTGCGAGACTCGTCCGCTGCGCCCATAGCCTCCTGAGCGAAGACGGTCTCGTCACCACAGCGCTAAGTGGCTTTTACTCTTGCAAAGACTGGCACCTCCCTCTTGCTGGTGGCCAGATTGGCCTTCTACTGGACAAATTATTTATTTACCTTATTTTCAAGAACGAATTGCCGATAAAAAGCAGTATCTTGGAACCTAGCTAAATTGTCAGTAATACATAGATTAATCCTTTTTTGTTTGTGCAGGAAATTGTAAATTAATTGATTTTTTTCAGCGTCGGTGTCTGATTTTCCGTTCCATTTATTACAGGGCAAATATTAGGATCCGCATTTCGAGTTTTTTTGTCAATTGAGTTAAATGTATATGAAAATGAATCTTCTATATTGGCTTGGATGTTATAGTCGAGATTTGCAAGTCAACATCTGGTTTCAACAAAATAGTTTCAAAAAATTCGAATTAAGTTCAACTCTTCAATATAATTATCCCGGTAGCATGTCACCTCCCACTTATTATGATGAGTTTAGAGAACTTCAATCAATTTATTTTTTATATTTTGGCCTGAGTGACAGTTTTGAGCAAATATTTAATAATTTTCTCAACATAGTGTTCTTTCGTTTCAAAATAAACCAGGTGAGATTTGAGTGGTATAAAAGTTATTTCCCTCCCAAAGAGGCTTGACTTAAGTGCATTTCACCAAGTAACGTTGTAATATTCATAGGGTTCGTGCTGTACTGGAATTTTCTCGTACGAATTACATCGTAACGATCATGACCATTTTGCATTCCTTCGCTGCATACGATCTGAGCCTCATGAACATATCGTACCTTCACTACATGCATTCCTTCGCTGCATACAATCTGAGCCTCATGAACATATCGTACCTTCACTACATGCATTCCTTCGCTGCATACAATATGAGCCTCATGAACATATCGTACCTTCACTACATGCATTCCTTCGCTGCATACAATTTGAGCCTCATGCACATATCGTACCTTCACTACATGCATCCTTCGCTGCATACGATCTGAGCCTCATGAACATATCGTACCTTCACTACATGCATTACTTCGCTGCATACGATCTGAGCCTCATGAACATATCGTCCTTCACTACATGCATTCCATCGCTGCATACACTCTGAGCTTCATGCATGAACATATCGTACCTTCACTAAATGCATTCCTTCGCTGCATACAATCTGAGCCTCATGAACACATCGTACCTTCACTACATGCATTCCTTCGCTTCATGCAATCTGAGCCTCATGAACATATCGTACCTTCACTACATGCATTCCTTCGCTGCATGCAATCTGAGCCTCATGAACATATCGTACCTTCACCCATTACACCCACACACTGAGTTGGTGGACAAGTTTTCGCATGTTACACACAAATCCGTCTCAACCATATCATGCTTTATGTACTAATTATAAGCTTATGCACTGATTATACTGATTACTAGAACGCATGCAGCACGTGGCACGCAAGGCAATGGCACCGACATCCTCGTGATTGCAGGTGTCGACAAGTTCATGTGCCGGACCTGACTACCCTAGAGGGTTGCTGGATTCTGAGTACTCCGTACAGTCAAATTTTAGTAGAAATAATGATAAATTGTAGAATTTCAAACCGAAAAATACAACTCTGGTAACTCCGTACTGCTGAGCTGCGACTTGTGCAAATCGACTACACCGAAAACTGTTCGTATCATCACACAGGTACGAAGTCGGCCGAATTCTTGTAAATTGTCATTTAAATGTTTTTTCCAACATCAATCATCTTGAGTTGATGATACGTGATTTCCTTCAAAAAGTGACGCTGGTGTTATAAAATTCATCACATGAAGCTGGTTTTAACGACTTTGGAAAAGTTCTCTCCTATCTTCGTCAGCTGAAACCCAAACGAGGATTTTCGTCTTGATAAATCCAGGTACTGTATGGAGAGCGAGAGAAATTGACTAATCTTCGTTCACCGTATCATTGCACAAAAAAAATAAAAGCGTGACTAGCCCATTTAATGTCATTTTCTATCATTTTTAATAAAAACTGTTAGAAAGGGAAGACGCTGGACAATTTCAGCCCTGTGTACAGCGAATTAATATTAAATATACTAATGTAAAATTAATGCATTCAGGAGTCATCTTTAATACGCAATATTAAGCTTGTCTTGATGCCATACAGGCTGATTATTTTTCGAAGTTGTTAACAAACAAGTTTTATTTCCTGTCGCCTTTCGCAAAGCTGACAAAAATGTTTCTTCTGTTGTTCACTTTTTAGGATGAAGTCCTTTTTCATTCTTTCTATTTTTAAACGCTTGAGTTAAGGACGAGTTCCGCCAAAAAATGCTTACAGTGATAACTTTTAAGATCCTTCTTTTCCATCAATTACAATATTAACTTGCTCCACAGAAAAACTAAATCGACGTACAATAATCTTTCTCACGATTTTTTCGTTCATGGATTTTCGCCATGCAGACGTTTGTTGCCAACATATAGGAAATCTCTTGCTGGCAAACATGACAAACAGCAAATCTCATTAAAAATGAAGTTTATGGGTTATGGACTCAACAACTGAGTTCATCTACAGAGTCAAGTTACACGCCCCTGTGCACTTGGCAACTTTGAAGGTTGTCTGAAAGGTTTCGGTGCGCGAGGGAAACCAGTTGAGGCGTTAAATGAAGAGCATCGCGGCCTCGCCCATACATTGACAGCTCCGCGTACGCATAGATGTAGTTCGGCCTCTGTTGTAACCCTTATGTTTTTATTTATTGATCTAAAAGTAATTTAAGGGATGAATATATCATAAATAAGAACAGGCCTGAAACGTTTCCTTGTTGCGCACTTGATGTAAAACGAAGCGGCTTCTTTACTCGATGTGCCAGCTAACCGGCATAGATTAAATCCATCGTTAGCAACGAGTCTTGCTAAACCTACAAAATCGAAATTGCCAACGAATTTTTCATGGGCAAACTTATCATAAGCCTCTTATGACTTACGCTAAATTCTGAAAATATAGCAAGAAATTTAAAAAATAACACCTTATTTCTACTTCGATAAGAAGCCCTAATGCGGGAACGATTTAAGACGAGTTTTATTCCTAGGGATATTTTTGTATGTGCAGCAAATTCTTCCTCATACTTACAAGTATGATATTTGCTAATAAATTTCAAAAACATTTTAAAGGGAGAAAAATTGTCTCGAAATGCAACTCATGGCAACTCATCATGGAAAAAAAAGTGCAGGAGCGACAAAATTTAATACAATGATTGCATGATAACTGATCGAACCTTCACTAACATTTTCATGAGCGCCGGCAAGAAAAAGTCGCAGGATCGGTATCTAAAGTGATGCGGACGCTAGTAATGCTTTCTCTTTTTCTTAAAAAATTTTATGCTCACTTTATTTGAAACAATCCGGACAGCAGGGTTACGTTAGGTTTTATGAATCTTTCATAAGGCTTACAACTGGGGACAAAGGTGCGAGGCATAGTTCTTATCTCTAGTTATGGAGCGTGGCACACGAAAAAAAATTTTTTACATTTCTGTGAAGAAGGAAATTCTTCATTCGATAGTTATGTTTTTTGAGGTACCCACGGACTTTGGAACGGAAGCGCTATGAAAATTTAAACGAGTGACGCCTTCACTTTATAATTTCTGGTTTGCTTTCTTGTTCTGATGTTTTCTCTCAAAAATTGCAACACGAACTCATTGTAGTACGTTTGTGTAGCTCAGAATCATGATGCCGCTTGTTACAATACGCAGAGAACCCCAACCGTAAAAAATTTAATACGCATTGATACAAAACCTGAGCAACAGGACAAGTAAATAGGATAAGTCCCAATGACTACTACAATTCTCTTAAGAAACATTGCAAATCTTCAAAATCGTGCACTGGGCATTACTTACTTCGCATTCAACAACTTTTTATACAGACCTTCACGCATATGACTTGGAAATTTTGATACATCAAGACTGAATTTCATGATGGTCCATGCTTCTATGAAAACATATCACACTCATTAACCATTCTCTGTTCAAGAAATCTCAAAAGAAGACCGTCATTGGCAAAATATGGACTGTGAATCAATTTTTATGAAAAGAAAAGTGTCTTCGGACAGCTTTTATGATTATGTTTACTACACTCAATCACAAAATTGCTGTTTTTTTCCAGACATCATTAAATTTTCTCATTTTCATTAAACATAATTTGTCAATTTAACATTTGGCAACCTTACAGAGCTGCCAGACTCTAGGTGGTTTCATAGGTCAAATTTTAAACGTAAAAAGGCTGAAATTGATCATTTTACTCAGAGAAACGATCAATCTGACAATCTTGGCACGGCAGTTAAAGCACGGACCTCCTTTGCAGCGGCAGCATCTCCCTACTTCATTGAGGAAAGAACGAATTGAAGGCTAGTTAATTCTTCACAAGAGCGCAGCTGTGGTGATTATGCTCCACTTTCCCCAAGTCACCCAGCGAAGGAGAACTTAATTATCCCACTAAATGACTCGAACTACTGACGCGCCCAACGCAGGCTTTGTTTTCTCCCTCATCAGTCTGCTTCACTTCCGTTCTCTGTATTTCGACATCTCTTTCTTGTATAATTTGTTCTTGAATTGAAAATTTTCATATTTTTCTATGTTCTTCTTGCACAGTTCTAACGTTTAACAAAGAACGCGTAAATGTAATTGAAATTGTGAAACACGAATCATTCCAATGCTTTCATTATTTATAAACAGGAGTGACCGTTGCTGTTAAGAGCGTTAATCTTTCACGCGAAAGGTCGTCGGTGCTATCACCGGCAATGACAGCTCGGTGTCCCTATCCTTTGGGAAAGGGAGAACTAGCCATAACTTCCCACTCGACCCAAGTGAATGAATTGAGTACAGGCTCGACCGCTGGTAACCGTCATTGCGTCCTAGCATTAGCTAAAATGCATTTGAATGACGCCAATGTACAAGATGATACTTGTGTACATCAACTTGACTGGGATAAATATCCCTCAACATCCTTTGTGTTGTTATGCTTGAGGACACCCAAGCTATGCTAAAAGAAACACCGTATTTGTTCCCAATGCATGCAAGAAAAAAATTCGCACGCTCTCCCAACCCTCGCCATGGTCACATTCTTACTGTAAAGAGGTCAGTGCAAGAACAGGTTTAAAGAAGCAGCATGCGCTCCATGTCAAACAACCAAACATTTATAACAAGAATCTGAAAGTGAGCTTTGCTCATTTTCATACAGGTGAAAGTATTGCTCACAAAAGGCGCCTTTTATGGGGAGGAGGGAGTCGAGTTTCATAAAACCGGGACGAGTAGCAATGTTGTGTCAGACAAGACGCCGGCGTGAAAATCGTGAGAATCATAAAAAGTTCAAAGTTTCAGCGAATAGTTATGTTGTACGTTTCTGCACAGGTGTATCTGTTTCAGACTGGTGTAATTGACACGTCACATGTACGCACCATGAGACACACACACACACCGAGGTATGACCATATAAGACGTTCGAGTTACTGAACTTACTGGTTTCGTACACTCCCGAGTGAAATCTTCGCCTGATGGTACAGCAGATCAAGCCTCCCATTTTACAGGAGCATTTTTTTCAGTGACGCCCCTGAATTTTGTCCAAAGAGCTTCCAAAAACTATTCACTTTATGAGCTGTTTTTTTCGCGCTATTTATTACACGTCGATTGAGCGCCACACTGGCGTCGGCGTTCAAGTTCGCCTCTCTCTAAAATCCGCAGATTTCGAGGCCACCGGTGCTCCTTAGAAACAGTTGCTCAAAAGCAATTTTTTAGCGAGCAGACCGATTTGCAATATTGTTCTCCTTGTAATTTGATATTGGATGAATGACCGAGATGGAAAGTTCAAGGCTCTTTAACGAAAATATATTGGTTTGTATACGAATTGAGAGAAAACTGTTGTTTTAAATATGCTGCAAAATTTATCAGTAACGAAACGAATGGAATTTACTGAAAATTTTTGAACAAAAATTTATACAATCTGATTAATCTCAAATTCTTATTTTATCTTTCACCATGCAAAAATTACATATACATCGCGGAAGCTAGGAAAACGAAAAGTATAACAGCTATGATGCGTCAAATGTGCTGTTGCACAATTGACTGGACTGATGCATGAAAAGGGACTGATGCGGACCAGGGGAATGAAATCATCAGCTAGCCGACACAACGATGTACTGAGGGCTGCAGTCATTTCACGAGAATCCCCGCCATCTGCACGGCAGTTACGTTCTGCGCTACCACGACCAAAGCAACAAGTGAGAACTGGAAAGCATACCGGCCCTTCTTCTTACAAAGCAAAACTTTATTGGAATGATGCAAATTGTATTGATTCGCCACCTCTTACATCGGCATGAGACACACACACACACCGAGGTATGAGGGATGGATGCGTTGACAAAGTAATTTTTTTAACGCTTCCATTCCACATCACTCATTACTTTTTCTACACTCATATAAAGTCTTAACTATTTAGCGAACGGAATGCAAATCTGTACCTGCCACTTCCCTCAGAGTTGATTCCGGAGCTTGTATGCATATAAAATAAGCTCACCCAACTTTCGCTAGCGTACTCGGGAACTAATTCCGCAAAAACCAGTTCTACCTTAAAAAAAAAGAGCAAAAAACTGCCAAACAGAAAAAATTCTTGGCCAGGATAACGAAAGCAAGATACCTGTGACCTTTGCAGTCAAGAAGAGAAAACTGATCAGTTCTGCAGCGTACGGAAAGAGCAGCAGACAGGAAATGAGAGTATTTGAATTATCTCCGAAATGCAGGGCAATGGCGCATATTTTTAGTGAAAGTTACAAGCAGTCCTGCGAGAGATTAATGAGTGAGTTCACCACCATTAATGCTTTCCCTGGTGACAAGTTTTATTGCAGGACAAAATCTACTGGTGTCCAAATGAAATGATTTACGACTGAAGCAGGTATTTTATTTAATTTTATTTCTTTATAGTTCTTTGCAATGAAGCCTCATATTTCATTCCTATTCCAACCTGTGACCGCACAACAATAAATCAGACTTTGCCAAATGCAATAATAAACCCCTTTCTTAAACTACTACAGTAAATCTAATTTTATCCAAGTTTCACCCACCTGGGTTACGCCACGACAAATTAACCTTTACTGCAGGAATAAATCAAGTTCCCAATAAATCCAAGTTGGTTCCACCACTGCAACACAAATGGCACTCGTGCCTCGCTATGAGAACTTCGCGCATGCACTGGAGAGAGAAATATCAGTAGTCGGAATTTAATTCACAACATTTCTCCTATGACGACACGGTAAGATTGATAAAAACCACCAGCATCCCACGACGTAATAATGGACAGTCAACATGCTAAAAACTCATAATATGTATCTATCTCGATTCCATTAGAACGTGATGGTCTCAAATGCCCACAGTGGATGGGAATTGTAAGTCATGGGGTTTATGTTTTGTCTCTGGCTCGGGCACCATCATGGAAATGCGTGTGTGTGCGGCGGTTCCTCGAGACTTTCGTACTACGCCAGAGTCATCATTTTTAAGGAGTTATAGGAACTATTTAAATACCATTAATTTAAAAAAGACTGTTAGAATTTCTCAACCGACCCATCGATGGGTCGTTTCGCAGCAGGAAAAACCTAAGCACGACCCACCGGTGGGTCGTATCGCAGATAATGTATTAAAGCTATTTTATTTTACACCACAGCGCACTGAAGCCTGAAATCGAAACAAAAAAGTTTCCAGACTGATAAAAAAATATTTACGCTATGCAGTCGAGTTGACAGGGTCTTCTGTACACTGGTAATACATAGTTATCATCTCTAGAGTATTGCGAGGCACATTGGTAGCAATCCATGATATGTCGTTCAACAGATGTTCTTCAGCTGACACATTCCATTTACTGCTATACATGGACTCATACATTCTTCTGGAAATAAATTTCAACTGATATGTTATATTAACTGCAGTTTATTAACGGGGTCATGTTTTTGAGTAACGCGCTCAGAAAGTGCCCCAGAAATATCTCGCAGACCGGCATGGCGAGATGATCAGTGAACGTCAATAAGTCAAAATGCCAGAGCAGAAGGAAACTTCATAAGTAAGGCAGAACCCTACATCAGGAAGAAGATAAGTGATTCTAGAGCAGAGGTTCTCAACCAGAGGTAAATTTACCCCATGGGGGTAAATAATTATTTAGTCGGGGGTAAATAATTAAAGTACCTGATAATTTAAAAATAATTCAACTAAATTTAATTTTGCAAAATGAAAGAGAGAAAATGCAAAGAAAGTGTGTCTGTTTTATATGGGAGTATGGGGTAAATGGAGAAATGCATGAAGCCGAGGGGGTCAATGCCGGAGGAAAGGTATAGAATGGCTGCTCTGTAGCGTACAGACGACGTGAATGGAGAGTATGCTAGACTGGGCAGTGAGAGGGGAAAGCTATGCAGGCAGCACGGCCACGGTAGATCTGTTTGCTTTGCACACTAGTCAAGAAAATGGTCACAGAAATACCTCGCTCCAGATTGAAAAAAGAAGAAAACAGAATTGAGATCACAGAGCAGCAAATATTTCACAGCTTCATCTGATGCTGGCCACGATGCAGTTCTGCGTGTTATGTTAACCCGAGCTACAACTAATTCAGGAAATGATCTGGCGTGCACGTTTGGACAAAAAATTCCCCTAGCGTCCATTTACTTCTTCATCTGAAAAAAATGTTCTTCAGAGGAGAATGTTCGTGCATAACCTATCTGATAAACCGATAAGGTAACTTTTTTATTTTACAAAGAAAGAAATATTGGCATTACACAATTTCTTTCCTATATTTTTCTCGCCCTTGGAACAAACAAATTGCCTTTCTTCTGTTATGTAAATAAAAATATTTTGACTTTTTAAAAACATGCAACTATTTTTTGCATGATCACTCAGTTTCCGATTTGTACATCGGAAGCATTTCTGGTAAAGAACTTGCTTGATAAAACAGCACATCATTCTCGCCTGCGCGTTCGCCAGGAGATTAAAGAATGCTGAGGTGAATCTTTCCAAGAACAGAATGCAGTCAAGTCATTAACTTTTAACTAGAGTGAGAGCTAAAACCTTTTTATGATGAATACTTTTGCTAGAGGCCTGACGAAAGTCTCGAGGTACCGCCGCACACACACGTAGTCTCGCCAAGCATAGCTCTCGAGGACGCAAAAAGAAGCATAACCGGAATGGAAATTGTAAGAGTTTCGCAAGATTGGGCATCAGATTGCGTTCAATCCACTTTACACCAGAGTCATCATTTTTAAGGAGTTATAGCAACTAAAATGTGGCAATGATATTCGCATAAATCACACAAATGATGGCCCGTCTCAATACTTCCATGCATTCTGACACAATCATGCATGATGTAACCAATTTTGGCCCCACGCAGTTCCCCACACAACGTAGGCACAAGCGCAGAGTGAGAAATAAAGAGAAAAAAGTGAAAAGGAAGAGCAGAAAAACTTGTTTCGGCATGATTAACAGCTCTCAAAAAGGGATTTGGCCAAACAGCTCTCTAACAGCCCTCAATTTTGCTGAAGAAAATACGACTTCGATCCCTCGCCACCCCCAACATTTCGAGTGAAAGGTTTTGTTGCGCCCTACAATTTGTAATTTACACTTCAGCCAACATCCCTGCGGTTTGAAAACCATCACCACCATCTATGAAGATTCTCAGTGCATTTAACCATTGCAAGTAAAAATTTACATTGTTGAAACTTTCAGTAAATGTTTATACTGTCTATACAATGATCGCGAATGTTTTAAAATTATCGAGCTCAACGGAGCCCCGATGCTGCTAAGAATGGAATTGAGTTATATTTAACTACGCCCAAGAAAGAGTGGGCACGAATGTAAGAGTTTACTGATCAAGGTATAGAAACAAACCGTACCATTGATTGTGAGTACAAGCGCTACTGAACGCACGAGCTCGAGACACTGCAGGCGAGAACAAGCCGAAATAATGTCACGCTCAGGGTGCAGCCCGTGTGGGCAGGTGAGGCTTCTTTTAGGACACCAGTAACGCAAATGATTCGTCGATGCACAAATGGTGAGAATTGAAAAATTAAGCCTTCAAGTTGGAGTGCACTTCAAATACAGAAACGAGTCCACACAATGTGATTATCGGCTGAAAAGCTGGTCGTCAAGCAAAATGCGTTCACATCCTCTGAAAAAATGTCAAATTACAATGTTAGCAATCAGAGCATATTTTAAAAAAAAATTTGATTAACAATTTCATTTTGTATTTCCAGAAAAAGAGTATGACTTTCTTCAAGTTTTCCACTAATATGCATAAACAAACTGGCTTTTTGATGTGCTTCCCTTTACACCTTTACATCACTTCTTTAACGCGAAAAAGAGCTTAAATACGATGAACCGTGTTTCAGTACTAGAACAAACTATTCTTTACATGTTAATTTGAGTTTTTTCATACCTTCCACGGCAAGAAACACCCTACTGTCGTTTTGCCTGCAGCCCAGTATGCACAAAAAGTCAGACCGTTGAGCGAAACACTGCTCTAGATAAACTAGGGAAGGTAACGTTTACACTAACCTCAGCCACGAAGATGGAGTCTATTTCACTTTGAAATAAAAGCGATTCTTTCCCTAGCGATTATTAGACAGCGGGAAACGATCGATCGTCTTGGCCATCGGACTGCCACGAACTGCTTCTAGCTAAAAAAATGAGCTGTAGAAAGTCAAGCAGCCACTCCCCTTTCTACCATGACATGCACGGCTTCCGCAGGCCGACCGAGAACTGGGTGCATGCACCACGGCTCAGGCGGCCAGTGAAATGAAATGCAGGGGAGAAATTACTCTGGATTTTTTTAGAAACGTGGTTCTAAGCAGTCTGGTGGGAGGCGAAATGATCAGGTAAAGGGCGGGACAGGAAATGCACTTCGTCGTGTGCAGTTTTCTACTTTAGTAAACGAGTATGCACCAAGGACTGGTCCATCTTATGAACTTGTGTTATCCTAACACGGAAATGAGGGTGTTGGACTTCAGTCAACGCAATAAGGCGACGCAAAAGCTGTTTATATGAACTCATTTACGAGGAGACTAGAATGAACTGTGAATGAAACCAATCAAAAACGGAAATGAACTCGGATTTTGAGAACGACCTAAATTCAAGAAATTCCATACTGTACATCACAAAATATGCAAAGTGTCTAAATCCACTTATGGATTCAGCTTTTTTTCCAAATTAGTGTGTCATGAAACGTACGGAAATATACAATGGCTGGGACAGATGAAATTTTTATCTAGAATTTCGGAAAATCAAAGCAGATACGAAGAAGTAAAAGAGGAACGGATTATAAATTTTTGGAAAATTTTCCCATGCCAGAAAACGAAAACCCCGTGAAAAAAATATTTCAAAAAAGAGTCTGAACAAAGACACATTATTGACGTGTTCAAAACTGAGTTAAGGGATGTTACTCGCTTTGCAGTGGGAATTGTTACGCACAACTTCTTGCTCTTCACCTGAACATGGCGGTTGTCATGGTAAAATTCACAGTCATTAATACAATTTCTTCAACGAAGAAAGGAACAGGTAATGAATAAACTGTGACAAATGGCTTGCCGGCGCCTACCAAGTTTCAATTTAAATTATCGAATGTTTTCATGGTAACGACTCCCATGCATTTCGAAAAAAATCGAATCACAAGTTTTTCATAGGTAAACAGTAATCATTGCGATGAGCTAAATTATTTTAAACTGAATAAGTAAAACCTCGTCGGGTGTGATAAATAGCTTTTCCTAGGCTCTATGTCAAAATTTAACTGAATTAATGATTGATTTACCGATTATATAACCCCAATCACTACACAAGATATCATGACAAATAGCAATCATTTAGAGATTATAAAAGTACAGCAAGCGCACAAAGAACATCCTCGTACTCTTAAATTTTGGGCATCATCTTCACACCACTCATTGAAAACAAGCAGATTCAGGACACGTTGACGATGGAATTTGCCAGGCCACCTCGTGTCGTCGAGGGGCAGCATGAACAACTCAACTTGAATATCGGAAAGCCACGGTAGATGAAACAAGGTAGGTTCAACCGGTCTTTTTTCGTTGACGGTGTGGTTTTGCTGACGTCACGGCAACGAGCCAATAGCAGCGCTCATTTCGCATCTGGTAGCACTGCTACCTCCAAATCTGGCTACACTATTGGCTTAACGACTATTGGCGTTTTGGTGACGTCATAATGTTTGTTTGAAATAAAGCCGTTTTATTGGCTAGCTGAGCAAGAAGAGGTGTATTTTCTCCCATAGAAATGACCCTACCATGGGGACTTTGAAAGTCAGCGATCGTGTGACAGTCTTTGTAAAGCTTATGTCACTCCTACTGAGGAAAACCTGTTCACCAGCATCTGCTTGTGGTTTATTGGTACATAGGATATGCACTATTTTCGAAGAAATTATCTGCGTTTGATCGATAATTTACATCTCACAAATGAAACATTTGCATACTTTAATATTTTGCACCAACTCAAAAGTCCGCTTGAGAACAACGAACAAAAATGAAATGTACAAGATAAACATTTTCTTATCAGAAACCCCCAAAAAAGATTTGATGGAAGTGCATCAAAACGCGCTGTCATTACATGTACATACAATTACATGTAATCACATGCACAATAGTGTACAAATAGTGGCAGGTACGCTGCACTCATCACTTCTGACACTACACATTAGAAGCAGAACCCCACTGCTGCGTTACATTAAGCCTCTTTGTTCCTATTGTTGGCCTAGCTCGTAATACTTCCAGACGGAACACCTCAACATTTCATTCCTTGAAATAAATAGTTACCACAAACTTGGTAACATTTATGTTAAGCCTTCACATTGATTAAATTGCTATACGTTTCCAGCACCTGTTCAAGAATTGAGTAAGAATTCCACAAGAATGATGCAGTGTTGCAGTAAATTAGCAACGTTTCAGCAATAGAGCAAGATGCCGGCACACAAAAAGCCGGCAAGCGCCGTAATTGCGACCCAGTGGCCTTGCTGCAGCTCACTTCCGCCGGTGCGCCGCCCCTTCAGCCCGCGGGGCTTCACCTCCGCTCTTTATTTGGCGGAAACAACCTCAGAATTGGAATAAAATACAAGAAAGGCATGCGGGAATACAGTGGCCCCCATAATCATAGAAGACTTTCTTGAAGTGTTGGTCATCCTCCCTGCCAATAAAAGCGAAATGAAAGGCACAATGGAGATTTTTAAAAAAGAATACCGTTTGTTGATCATTTAAATGGTGTTTAACTGATTTCAGAATAGCGCAGTAGTTGAAACAAGTATTATATAAGACAAAGCTTCACTGTCAAAACTCATTCTACGGTGAATATTTAGGGAAGATTCTAAATTTGCGTCATTGAACTAGACTATTCAGAAATTAAGAGCATTGGAAACTGTTTGAAAACTGTTTAAATTTACATTCTTTTGTCCGACGTTATATGCATTGTAAATACCAAGGTGCACTACCGCAGCAAATAGTATGGTTCACCCACGAATAACGTAGCGCATTCAGAAAAAATTACGATACAAAGAAAGGCGTAAAAGTTCGACGAAGCATGAACAAGTTTCAGTAGCGACCGCTAGACCTTGCTTTCGTTCACTGGTGGAAAGCCGGAATTCGGACAGGGGCGCTGACCCACACGTCTCATTCCAAACACCGATCGCGGTGCAATCATATCAGAATGTAGCCACAGTATAAGGTTAAGGTCACAGGGAACCCCTGACAAAACTATAATTAATTAGATAATGAGACTGCATTTTGAAATTACTTCTGGCATTCCCACACTCCCTGCGATCGCTGAGGCGCTCGGAGATGCGCCGGTCGCTGGTGTCACGCCAAGTCTTCTGGTCAGCTCGGTTCACATAAATCGAACTTTTTCAGTTCTTAATCCCAGACCTCAAGTCTTTCTGTTCTTTCGCTTCCCTCTTTTTCTCTTCATACAGCGCATCAAGTTAGTGAGGGGCACAAAAGCTTGCTATACATGCCAAAATTTCAAAGCTGTCCTGTATGTAAATATAACTACATATTCGAACACTTACCGTTATTTTTCAACAATTTATTTCGAAATATAGCTATACTGGAATTATGAGCCCGCAATCCACATATCACCAGTACTTGCAGCTGTACATCCGAAGATGACGAGCTCCAGTGGACAAAATCCTCAGGGCCGCCAACTACAAGTTCTAGCTCAAAGTATGATTTACCTCAAATAACAAGCTCTCGCTTCTCTCTATGCACGGAACAGGTGTATTGCCTGGTGCACTGCTCCTGACGTAAACGGTAAATTATGACGTGCATATTCCTCGTAGTAGTTCACTTCATGTTTACACTGCTAATGTTTTCACGAGCTTACATCAGTGAGAGACGGGAGGGGTGCGGTGTGAAAATGCACGTCAATACATGAAGGCCAAAAATGTATACTCCTTGGTACAACAATATCCTGTTCGACATTTATGTACGACAATTTCAAAAATTCAGGGTACCTGAATTATGCATGTCTATTCATACTACATGCCGAAACACAAGTGAAAAAGCGGGTAAAAACACGCCGTAAGATACTAGTGGGCAAAGTCGCGCACTGCATTTTTACCAGCTCTACAGATTTTACATCATTTTATTCTAGATTTCATTTGTTTCAGTAAAACAAATTTGTTTTCCAAATTTTAACAATATTTTAGAAGTGTTTATTAAGTAATATAGACCGATTTTGAGTGCATATAGAATTTTGAATTTTCATTCACATCGGAGAAATGAAGATTCGTGAAAAGGACCTGTCAGCATTCAATAAAGAACGCATCAAAGTGGAAAGTGGTTTCATCGAAGTGGAAAATGAACTCGGGACGTCTGTACAGTAACTGGTGTGAATATCAGAACGAAACAGAGAACAATAGGACGCTGGAAACAGGCTGACAAAGTCGGGTCATTATCGTGGGAATTATGGAAGGCCTAATATTCTGGGTGAGCGACAGTTGCTCGTAGAAAAGATTGGTGAAGAAGAATAGCATTCTTCAACACATAGGATAATTTTAAAAGGACTGTGCGTCGAAAGTTGAAGAAAATGTATTTGGACGAATGCAAATCCATCTGGAAACCCTTAGTGCCAGTCGGAAATCGGACAAAAGCGTTTGTCATTTGCAAGAGAAGACCAAGATAGAACTGTTTAGGATTGGAAGCATCTAAATTTGTTCGATAAGTCCAGATTCATACCGTCAGAACGATGGGCGTGTTATGTTATGACGATTGTCACACGTAGCTATGGATAGATCTTGCATCGTTCCAGCTGTCCAAACATCTGGAAGAGGCGTAATACTTTATGACCATTTTGATAGGATGGATATGTATCTTCCCCTCGATTTAATAACAAAATGAATTCCCAGGGCTATTTTCAAGTGCTTTCAGATCCCGTTCATCCTTTCATAGAGTTTTTTTCCTGATTGCAACGGGATTTTTCAAAACTACAATGCTTGCATCTACGAGGCTAGAAATATTCATGAATGGTTTATCGCAAATGAGGGAACATTTGAGCGCATTGACTGGCCATTACAATTTTTCTGATTTGAATCTCTTTGAAAATTTATGGGATGAACTTGAGAGGATCCTGCACGACTTACCACCCATTCCTCCAACATTGACAGTTTTGGGAGACAGGTTACTTCAGTTATGGCAAAAATTAGAACTGCAAAGTATTCAGAATCTTGTTGAATCAATGCCAGATAGAATGAAAGCTATAACTCGCGCACAAGGCGGGTAAATCGCTTACTAAGGAATTCTAAACCACGCAAAAATTTTGGCTATCAAGTGTTTAATAGTAATTTTCAATCATAGCAAGAGACATCTTCAGTTACCGGCTGTGTTATTCGAATGAAAACATATATTTCAAAAAAGCAATAGCAATGGAAAAATACTCCACAAAATTTCCACGAATATACCATATGATTGAAATTAAACTCGTGCACTAAAACACAACGCATTTTTCTAATGTTTTTTAGTCTAAAATGAAAGCAATGGCTTTTCAGCTTGATCACTCATCGAAGAATAAACGTAACCACGCAAAATGTAAAAGTGCTAGATATGTTTTCCCCTCAAAATGAACTAAAAAATCCACGGTATTCTTTAATACCAATAATCCGGAGGTTTCCTACGAAGCATTTGAATTCGTAAAAAGGGTTTTCAATATTAAGGTTATTATGTATAGCGAAATATCACATTTTGTTTGACGACCATTAGGGTCAGTAGTTTGCACAGGCGGACGAAATCTCAGGACACATCACTGCAGCAGCACCGGTTAATTTTGCAGTAGAACCCAAAAACTCGTAACTGCGTCCACCAACGAGACCAAAAGCCCGCACGTAGACCATGATTCCCTCGCTCTCTCTCCGCTTGAAGGAGTTAACCAAAAGTGGTTATACAGAGCACATATTCATCACGTCTAATTAGTGAAAGCACATCTTAGTTCGTTATATTAATTTTAGACGTAATAGTCAAGTTTTTGTTCGTCTGTGCAGACGAGTTTGTTTTCACTTCGATGTTTTAACATCTCGGTTAAAAAATGCAACGAGACCCACGTGCGCCACAGACAGACTGCGCGTATGCCACAGGCAGCACGTAGGCCACACTCAGCGCGAATGCCCTACACGATGAAGGGAACGACTCGATCTGAATTTTATCAATCCTGGTTACAGCGAAAGTCAGAAAGTTTTCATGCCCATTATACTAAGAAAAATCCGTAGTCAGTACAACTGGCTAAGTAGCGTTCAAGAGCTTTCTCTGATTTCGCTGTTTGACGTACTTGTACTTGCTGCGATGTAGGTAATTTTTGCAATAGTATTCTAATTCAAACAATCGATGATTATGATAAAAAATCGACGATAAGCTCGTGCGTTAGCGTAGGTTTTAATGTAGTTGTAGCCATTAAAAATTGAGGCCATTGTTAAGCGGGATCTAAAATTTTACGCGTTCGCATGACTTTATAATAGAAGAGTCTAAGTCATAATCTAATAAATAACAACCAATGACTCTATTTTACGACTCGTTCTTAAAAAAGATTGTGAAATCATAGTGGGAACTTTTTCCAAATTTTATATATTATAAAAGAGCACCAGGGAAAACTGCCAACTCTCTCGAAAAAATTCGAGGAACAAAATTCAAATCAATCACTTTTTCCACTTCCATAAATAGGGTAAAAACTACTAAAGAACTTATATTGTAAATCGTTTTCAAACTACGTAAATTATTTCCTCGGTAGATATTAAGAAACGTGCGTTCCACCTCTGACTATTTTGCAGTCGATTCAGTACTAACTCAATGTTGCGCCGAGCTTTGAGAACAGGCGCTCGCGTAGCGCTAGACGCGTGCAGGACAGAAAGAGTGTCTGGCTCCACGCGCCGCTTCGCACTACGACAGCTGGGCAGCGGCCCCTTTCCTCATTTTACCACAAAGCTCCGAACTTAATAAAACTTTATCGATTGCTCCATCTTATTATTACCTTTGTTTGTGATTGCATTTTTTCAGCTCTTAAATCAGAGGGGAGGGAGTAAAACAAGCTCACTAAATAGGAGTGTACGCCCTGTACCCACCCCTCTCTTACTCGCTTACTCCGTTTTCTACCCACCAGAGGAGCAGGCCAAATGTTGCTGCAAGTCTACAGCGCAATTGTGACGAAATAACTTTATTAAAATAACAAAGATCCGCATGCCAGCGAACGAACGGACTCAGTGAAAAATTTAAATCGTGATGATCAACAATTGAACAACTCAAACTCATACACTTTGTGTGAGTTTTTTATTGTGGACACCCAAGCAGAATGATAGAAGCACTTAAATCTATTAAATCCGTCATAAAAGTTACTGATGACTGAATAAATTTGGGAGCGTGTCTACAAGAACAATTGCAACTATTTTCTTAAATGAAAAGCGATCATATGAGTAATTCATGCCACTCACGACACTCCGAGTTAGTTGGGTGCTGGTGAAAGGCTTGCAAGATCAAATGTTGACTCGAAGAAAAACAAGAAGTGTAGAGTACAGTGAAAGTGTACCGTTATTATGGTCACTACACGCACATTCGACCGATGGAAGTTTCACGCAAGCTCAGACCGAGAGAATGTGTTGCGTGTCACGCCAAGCTGATCGAGGCAGGTTGTGTGGCGTATACAAGTTGTGTGGCGTATACAAGTTGTGTGCGTATATGTTGTGTGGCGTATACAAGTTGTGTGCGTATATTTTGTGTGGCGTATACAAGTTGTGTGCGTATATGTTGTGTGGCATATACAAGTTGTGTGCGTATATGTTGTGTGGCGTATACAAGTTGTGTGCGTATATGTTGTGTGGTGTATGCAAGTTGTGTGGCGTATATAAGTTGTGTGCGTATATTTTGTGTGGCGTAGACAAGTTGTGTGCGTATATGTTGTGTGGCGTATACAAGTTGTGTGGCGTATGCAAGTTGTGTGGCGTATATAAGTTGTGTGCGTATATCTTGTGTGGCGTATACAAGTTGTGTGCGTATATGTTGTGTGGCGTATACAAGTTGTGTGCGTATATGTTGTGTGGCATGTACAAGTTGTGTGGCGTATACAAGTTGTGTGCGTATATGTTGTGTGGCACGTGCATAATGAGTAACGCACACAAGTTGTGTAGCGCATACAGGCTGTGTGGCGCATGCCTGTTGTGCCGCGCATGCAACATCTGCGACACACGCGTGTTTTGAGGCGCATCATGCGGTGCACGCGAGCAGTACGGCGCATGGCACACCAGCCCCACACAAAGCTGCGACGCTTCACTTCACTTTCATCTCGGCCGCGAAGAGGAGAGAAGTTGTCACGTGACCGCATGCTCCCCAGAAGCGTGAGCAGATGAGCGCAAGACGAGCGCGCCCACTGAACACGACAATGGAGTTACCATTAGCGCTCGTTTATGTGAGCAACGGAATGTTGAGACTTTGGCGAACTGAGAAGGCTTCGACGTCGTATGATAGTTAACTAGAAATTCATACATTTTTTAGTGATGGCAGTTATTAAATCAACTTTTTACATGTTGTAGAATATTCAAAATTGAATCAATAAAAACATGTACTGAAATAACCAGGATTTTCAAAATGCCCGTGCAGATCTTAGAGACCATGTTTGCTTCAGCGACGAAGCAAATTGTTGAATACAAATCACAGTTTTATACTTTCAAATTAGTCCGTTGTCAGCGTTAGCTTAGAGTATACGAATACCTAAGTGCTCAACTATAACCTTATATGCTAGGTGGTGCACAACAAGCCAAGCCAAAACTATGTAGATTACTTCAGCCAGTGGCTGTAGGAATATCACTCCTGGTGTATTTTGGTGAACATTGATTCCAGCAGATTCCAGCCCCAAGCCAAGCTGCGCGGACATGAAACACTCTTATTTCTCTACGGCACGACTCGAAAGTAAGAGATTTGTAACCTTTACAGAATTTAAAATCTTTAAAGAATTAAAACGATTTCAGAATAAAAAATTTTTTCAGAAGCGAGGAATATTTCTCATCCTGACATCTGACACCTTTGAGCTGAGGGCAAAATACACTGGCACGGTGCAAGTGATGCCAGCTGTCCGAACATGGGCTGTAGCGCAGCCAGGAGGGGGCTACGGGGGCCATGCCCTCCTCCCCCCCCCCCAAAAAAATGTTGAGCTCGGGGCCAGTTTCAGTCGCCGTTTTAAGTAAAAGTATAAAAAGACTGCCGATAATTAACGTCTCGCCACCTCTCCGGAATTATTTGTCAGGGATCGTGACAATAATAATGATATCTCGATATTAAATTTAGCCACGATACCGACGGTGTGTAAGTAACAATGTACCAAGAATATGCACAAATTGCACTTTAATTCATAATATTTTCCAATTGCAAAGTTTGATGCTCCGAATTCGGAATATTTACACACAAATTTTAAAAATTAGACAATTTATACACTATCACAAATTTATATAATCCCTATGGTTGTATTACTTCATGGTCAAAGTTTTTAAAAAGAAGCTTAAACTTAAGGTCCAGCCAAAAAAGCAGAAAACCTGACAAACCTAAGCTGTCAGCTCTGAAACTTTGCACCAGCATCGCCACACAGTTGCAGTTTGTTTACCGTTCGAAATTCCACACGTCTGAAATTGGTAGAAGCCCACGTGACGCCTGCACCACCACGCCTCGCCAGACTTACCAATTAAGGTGGGCCATTTTCAAGGGTCACATCATCGAAAATCCTTTAATCCCGCAGTACAGTACACGGCTGTTACAAAGTCGTCAATGTCATGAAGATTGATCGGAAGCTCAATGCACATCACACACATGTACCACGTGATGCAAACCACGGTAATTACTGTGATGCAAAGCATCACTGTTAAGGCAATAAGGCACGCACATCTCACACAAAAGTAGCACGTGATGCAAACCACGGTATTTACTGTGATGCAAAGCATCACTGTTAAGGCAATAAGGCACGCACATCTCACACAAAAGTAGCACGTGATGCAAACCACGGTAATTACTGTGATGCAAAGCATCACTGTTAAGGCAATAAGGCACGCACATCACACATAAGTAGCACGTGATGCAAACCACGGTATTTACCGTGATGCAAAGCATCACTGTTAAGTTAATAAGGCACGCACATCACACATAAGTAGCACGTGATGCAAACCACGGTATTTACCGTGATGCAAAGCATCACTGTTAAGGCAACATGGCACGCACATCACACACCACGTGGTGCAAAGCATCACTTATTAAGGCAACATGGCACGCACATCACACACCACGTGGTGCAAAGCATCACAGTTAAGGCAACATGGCACGCACATCACACACCACGTGGTGCAAAGCATCACAGTTAAGGCAACATGGCACGCACATCACACACCACGTGGTGCAAAGCATCACTGTTAAGGCAATATGGCACGCACCTCACACACCATGTGATGCAAAACATCACTGTTAAGGCAATAAGGCACGCACATCACACACCAGGTGATGCCAAGCATCACTGTACAGCAGACCTCACCTGTACTACTGAGCTCCACCTGCAGTGCAAGTGCTGTGCCTCATACCGAGCCTCTTCTCGCTGCGTTGACTGTTGCACTTTGCACGATTTGGAACACTCACTGTCACTTCGCTTCACATAACTCAGCACTTACTCATTTGTTCAGAAACGGAGAACTAACAAAACTAATTTGTGTTTATACACCGCAAGCGTTAACAGAAAGTTTATTTTCTTAGCCTAAGAAATAAACAAAAGGAAACATAATTAGAGCAAGTAAAATATCAATAGCGTAGTTATTATTAGATGAACGTCAAGAATATGAACTCCATCACGTGTCTTTTATTTCATCCTAGAAGCTATGTTGTTCAACATTTCTACAGCTAATACCCAGAGGATACAAAACTTAAAATGGGAAAATGCTGTAACTATATCTAAAATTATTTCAACTACGCTTCATTGTGGATAAACCTTTACCGAACACTGTACAAAAATACCGCAGTAGAAATAAATAGACGTATGCTTTTCAGAATTAAAAGAACGGAGTATATAATAATGCAACGAACAAAATTGTTCATCATGTTTACATCAATATCACAGAGACAAAAACCTTTTAATTCATTCGAAAAATGAATTCACAACAGGAAATAATGTCATATACACGAAGGAATTCCCCAGTCGGAATACAGATCATGTACATATTAGCTAAACTGACGCTAACGCATCACTCCGCTTTCGAAATCTAGTAAAAGCGTCAAGAAGATGCTTGTGCATTATGCATTGAAATCTCCACAATTCTGATGGATTTGCTCACTTGCCAGAATGGAATAGCAAAAAAGACTAACAACTTTCACTAGAGAATTTAATTGATAAAAACTTGATCACATCTGATCTCACGTCCATGGTTGCGGACGCAGAGACAATCGCAACGCACCCCGACGCGATCAACGCTTTAGCTCAACTGAGAGGACCAGAACGTTTTCTCGTTGTCGCGGTTTCTGTTTTCCGAGTTCCGATTACATGTTTGACTTCAACCTGCGGAGGCCGTATGCAATTAAATTCCCTCATCTTGGAATACTCCAATCCTACTCCACCTGCACACTAACTAAGCAATCTGCCTCACAGATTACTCTACAATCACTCCTTTAATCACACACCATTGTATCTCAGACCGTTCAAACGACCAACTAGACAACGAATTATCAAACGAGTAAGTTCAGATACCGATGAAAACATACTTTGAAAGGACCTATTTAACACACAGCATTTAAGTTTAACTAAACATCAATATTCATTTCTGTATCTGTTGAAATTACGCCTCATTATTCTTCAAAAGGATTTCAGGCGCTGGGGGAGTGGAATTTCTGTGTTCTTGAGAGGTGATTTTTTCGTGTGAACAGTGAAACTTGGGTCTTTTTGAGCACCTGAGGCGAGTGGTGTGAGGGTTGTGATCTTCCGCCCAAACTTGCGGCCGCAGCAAGTCGTAACGAAGGTATCCACACGTGTGAAAGCGGCGGAAATGACCAAGTGAACTCTTATTTATGGAGTAAAAAATAAACAGCAGTGTCTCGCTTGGGTTTAGAGTTCTCATGGAATATTTTTTCTTTTACAAATTCACTCATATATCTGAGTCACATAATTGCTATTTTCGCTCTGATTCCTAGAACCAAACAATACTTCTATTAGCATGAAATGCATTAAATGTAACCGATTCTTCGTTGTTACTTTTTCTTATGAGAAACATTTTAGTTTTCATGGCTTTTGATGTTACTCATCACCGAAGTCCAGTAATTTATTTCCCCACGTCTCAGTCAGTAACATTGTGGTAACTGGGGAAGTCAGCATTTCTGCCGGGGTAACTGGGGAAGTCAGCATTACTGTCGGAGTAACTGGGGAAGTCAGCATTACTGTCGGGGTAACTGGGGAAGTCAGCATTACTGCCGGGGTAACTGGGGAAGTCAGCATTACTGTCGGGGTAACTGGGGAAGTCAGCATTACT